>SJYC01054798.1:0-45187 GCA_006408675.1 Madoqua kirkii | reverse complement strand
CGCAGGGCCAGGGAGGGGTAGGGTCTGCGGTCAGGGGGCGGGGCCGGGCTGGAGGTAAGGATGGAGCCTGGACCTGCTGCAGGGTCCGGCGGGAGGCCGGGGCAGGGCCGGGGTCAAGGTCGGGGTCAGGGGCGGGGCCGCGGTCAAGGTCGGGGCGGGGGTCGGCGTGCAACTGGGCCCCGCGCTCTGTCCTCCCCGCAGGCCCGCCGAGCCGGAGGCCGGGTGCGCGGAGCGGCTGGGGCGCCCGGGCGGCAGCGCGCGCGGAGACGCGGCCGGGAGCGAGCCGGGGGCCAGCGGCGCCGAGCGGTAAGAGGCGGCCGGGCCGGCCGGACGCCCCCTCCCTTCCCCTCCCGGCCCCGTCAGGAGGCGGGCACCGCGCCCCGGCGCGCCCCGTCGCCCCGCCTGGCGGCTCCCCGGGCGCCGAGCGTCCCCGAGCGGCGTCCGTCCCCGAGACGCCCGCGAGCGCCCCGCTCTCCGCCGTAGCTGCCGGCTGTCTGCGCTTTGGCGGCGGGTCCGAACTCGCGCCCGCATCCGCCTGGGCTGAGCCGTGACGCTCGCTGCGCCCGCGGGCTCTGCCTCGAGCGGCGGGGCCCGGGGCCGGGGTGGCGGGGAGGACACGGGCTTCGCGGCGCCTCGGGGGCGCTCGGCGCGGTGGGCGCGGGGGTCTGCCCTGCCCGCGCGGAAGGCGGGGCCCCTGGCTTAAACGCCGACGAGCGGACTGACGACCCTGTGTCTTAACTGCCGACGATCCGCGTTTGTGTTGCTCTTCCGAGCTGATGGGAGCGCCCTTCTCGCTTCAGACCTGCGTCCCCGTCCTCACGGGCCTTCCCGTCTCCTCCCGTGGACCCCTCCCTTTGGCTGGCCGGCCTGGGTTCCCACTGGGCCCCCTCTTGTGGGCCCTCAGCCAGCCGCGCCTCTCTAAAGCGTTTCTTAACCTCGGACGCTCTCTCTGCCGTGTGCTGCCCCACACCGGCGCAGGGCTCCCAGGAAACCGAGGAGCAAGACGGGCAGGAAAGCCGGTGACAGCAGCGGCGCCGGCCCGGGCGCGGCCGCCCCCCGGGAGGTAGGTGCAGCGGCGCGCGCGGGCGCAGCCCCCTGCCCCCAACCCGCGCCGCGAGGCGCCCCGCGGGCCCTGCTGCCCTCTCTGGGAGCAGTGTGCACCCCACCTCCAGGGGCCTTTGCAAGACCAGACGGGAAAGTTCTCTTTAAAAACTTTTGAAAGTTTATATTGGCGTTTAGGCGGCCAGCAGGTGTTGTGTGTGTCGGGTGCACAGCTCAGGGAGGTTCAGTCATACCTGTATCCACGCTTTTTTCTATTTCTTTTCCCGTTTATCTTATTACAGAGGACTGCGTAGACTGCCCTGAACATTTTTATGTCCTTTAACAAAGGACACATTAACCAGCTTCTCTGGAAATCTCCAAACATTTCTGATTGCAGTGGGATTTCATGAAACATGCCACCTTGATTCCTCAACAGCGCTCACCTGTTTAATATCCTTACATGTTTTCTATGAAAAATATTGGCAAGGCAGGGAGATAGCAAGTAGGAGGGCCCACTTGCCACCTGTAGGGACTTTACAGTGTGGCAGGTGCCGTGAGCCACGGCTTCCTTACCTGGTGGCTTCGCTTCCTCCTCTGCTGTGGTCTCCGTGGGGCCGTTTTCGTTTGCTGCCCTTTATCCTGTTACTGTAGGACTGGTCCTCTCAGAGGTTGTTTTGCGCCTTAGGGGACCAGGATTCCAGAGCGGAGAGAAGCCTGAGGATCTGTCAGGAGGCTCTAAAAATACTAGTGTCTGGCCTCATCCTACTTAATCAGCATCTGTTTTTCAACTTTTTTTTTAATTGCATGTATTTACTTTTTTTTTTTTTTTTGGCCATGCTGGGTCTTCCTTGCCACATTCAGGCCTGCCCTGGCTGCGGGGCCTGCCCTGGCTGCGGGGCCTGCCCTGGCTGCGGGGTGTGGCATCTCTGTGGTGGCCTCTCTAGGTGCGGGCCGCCAGCCCTCGTTGTGGCCGTGGGCCCGGGAGTTACAGCTTGCGGGCTCTGGGCTCGGGCTCAGCTGTGGCTCAGGCTTGGTTGCCCCGCTGCCTGTGGAACCTTACCCAGCCAAAGACCAAACGGGGGCCCCCTGCCTTGGCAGGCAGATTCTTAACCACTAGACCCCAGGGAAGCCCTCAACTGTTATTTTTGAAGGGCACCCCTAGTGATTCTCATGCAGAGACTAGATCCAAAGCATATTCTCTCAAAGAACAAAGAATGTTATTAACTCTTTTTTTTGTAAATAAAAGCCTCTAGGAAAAGATAAACCAAGGCCCACCTTCCAAAGGCCAGCTCTCCTTCCTGCCAGGAGGTGACTTCCTTGTGGATCAGTTAAATTCTCATCCTGTATTTAAGCTGGTTTCTCCCTCTTTCTCCTTAGTGCAGTGGTGATGACCTAATACTACCTAACATTTCATTGGTGTGAATGTTGCTTAAAGTTACAAAGGGTTTTCTCACTTGAGGTAACAAAGCTGCTGAGTTCATCCCTCAAATGTTACTTTTAAAAAATGTATGTCGTTACTTGGTTTGGCTGTCCTCGGTCTCTGTCGCTGCCTGCAGGCTTTGTCTAGTTGGGGCGAGTGGCGCTGCTCTCCTTGAAGGGCTGGGGCCCCCGTCGCAGAGCCGGGCTCTGGGTGCACAGCTGCAGTGGTTCCAGTTTACAGGCTCCGGGGCGCAGGCTCAGCAATTGAGCTTAGCTGCTCCGTGTGAGATCTTCCAGTATCAGGGACTGAACCCATGTCTCCTGCATTAGCGGGCACATTCTTCACCACTGAGCCATCAGGGAAGCCTTCAAATATTAGTTTTTTTTAAAGTAAACTGCCCACCTCTTTTCTAGGATTACTCTTTTCACCTTCTCTTTTCTAGGATGAATTACTCCAACCCTCCCTTGCACACACACATGCCTTTCCCCATAGCGGTGAGCGCAGTGTCTGGAACGTGGGTCCTCAGTAGATACCAAACCTTTCCGTATTCATGTCTTGCCTTAAAAAAAAAAAGTTCCTGCATGTTTCTCAACATCTGGAGTCTGGAATGAGATGCGGGCTAGTCAGTTTTGAGTATGTGAGGGTCAGAGACTTTTGTTCTATTGATGGAAAGACTTCCATAGACTCTCAGATCTGGTACTCAGATACATAAAATCTAGTGAATGAGCCATCATGTGCCCAGGACACACTGAACTGGACACTATCGTATTTTTAAAATCAGTTTGAAACGAAGCCATCAATTCTTGTAAAAGCCTTTCCATTTCCTGAGGTCTTATCCAGCTGATAATAGTTGAAGGCGAACGTTTCCCGCTCCTCAGAAATGCTGAGTGTCCATATGGGGTGGAGGTGGGGGGTCATAGAACTTGGTGCCTTTTGTCATATTTTATCCAAAAGACCTATAAAATCATGTACTTGGGCTTGTAAAATTTTCTTACATTAAGTTTATCCTGAAACATATTGTTTTAGAACTTGTGTCGCTGGAATTTGGATGCAGAAGTGCTTGTTCCTGAAAATAAAAGCCCCCCACCTGGGAGGGACAGCGCCGCAGGTGGTAAGAGATCCCGGATGTGCCTGCTTATATTTATAAATAAATGGAAACTTACATCCCTATTTGTAACAGGATCAACCACTCATGTTAAGGGGGGCTTGTTTTGAGTATCACCAGTTTCATGTAACTATTGTCATTTTTTTCCTGTACACATTCTTTCAGGCAAAATTAACAAGGTAAGGATAAATATTTGGTTTTAAGTAAGTCACAGCACATTAACATGACATTGTATGTTCCTTAAAGAAAGTTTCCTCTAAGTTAAACTTTAAATTTTATTTCTATGGAGTTCTTCAAACAAGTCTAGTCAGTGCTTTCGCTTACTGTTTTACAAAGCTGCAAATAGGTCATTAAGTGAATATCTTATTATATTGCATTTTTCAATATAACAATATTATAAATGGAAATTAACATTGTAATGAATATAACATGTTCTAGTCACTGCCAAAAGGGAGGTGGTCTCGGCTCTTAAGATGCCTTAAGGCAGTTGAAACGGTTGTATTTTGAAGTAGTGAAAGAATTAGTCTTTCATCTGCTTTTATTGATCAAAACGTAAAACAGGTAACTGTTAATAAAATAGAAAGTGAAGTCGCTCAGTCTTGTCCGACCCTTTGTGACCCCATGGACTGTAGTCTACCAGACTCCTCTGTCCATGGGATTTTCCAGGCAATAGTACTGGAGTGGAGTGCCATTTCCTTTTCCAGGGGATTTTCCCAACCCAGGGATTGAACCTGGGCCTCCCGCATTGTAGACAGACGCTTTACCGTCTGAGCCACCAGGGAAGTCCAGGTGGTTCCACTGGGGATCGAACCCGGGACCTTCTGCATGTAAAGCAGGTGTGCTAGCCACTGCACTGTGGACCACGCACTAGCTGTTAACAAAATAAAGACACTTTCACTGATAATCAAGCCTGACTAATTAACATTGTTTAGTTGATCTTTATAAATGGATTATACTATTCCTACTGAGGTCAGTACAGACCAATATGTATATGAGGGCAAATTAGCAGATTCTAGCATATATTGCTTGGTTAGAACAGAAACTGTACATTGTTAGAACAGGAGTCGGGAGTAGAGATGGCGGGTGTTTAAATGTCTTCTGCCGCTTTACAGAACCACCTGGAAATCCCAGCAAAGCAGCTCCTGCTGGAGCTCACTTTCTCAGAGTTCGTGCCCCAGAGACCACAGGTGGGATTCTATCCATCACACTCTGAAAGTACTTGATTATTTTTAAAAAGGCAGGCCGTTATTAAAACGTCCGTGGTTTTTCTCTTCTTAGAATAGTAAACAAGGGCTGTTCCAGCTGTGGAGTTACCCTCTGAGTGAAGCAAGCACCATGGAGCTCAGGTGAGCGAGCGTTTATGACTGCCAGCCCCTAACTCAGTGAGATAAAGACAGCTACGGACGGATTCGCTGCTCAGTTGAAGTAGGAGGCCAGAAAACAACCAGAAGCAAAAGGGACTGTGTGCAGATCCTGGGGAAACCCTGAGAAAGGGAGTGGCCGATCGTGTGCGGAAGCCGCGAGGAGGCCTCGTCGGGGAGGGGCTGGTCGAGGCGGGGCTGGACTTGGAGAAGGCGCCCCGCGAGGAGGGATGCAGGCGGCGAGGAGGCATGCAGGCGGCGAGGAGGCATGCAGGCGCGGCGCTGGTTCTCATCGGTCCCTTGTCGCCCCGAGGCCGCAGGGCGCCCCATCTGGGAGGTCTGCTGGCGCGGCGTCTGTCTTACAGGAGAGGACGCGGGGCAGCGACCCGCGCTGGAGGGCTGGGCCGGGATGTGGGCGCTCGGCTCGCGCCTGCAGCCCCCCTCCTCACTCCAGACCCTCTCTGGGGCCCGAATTCTTCCTTTTTGGTTCCTCGGTGTGCGGGAGACCCAGCTGGAAGGCGCCTCCACGTCACAGGTCCGAGTGACGAGACGCGTCCTGGGCCGAGCGCCGCCGTCTGTCCCGTCCGTCAGCTGCGGCCTGCGAGGCTGCTGGGCTGGGCTGGGCTGGGCTGCGTGCCGGTGCTGGCCGTCGGGCTGACCGCCGGGCGCTTCCCCGGCGCCGCTGTGCCCTCCGCCGAGGGTTCTCCGTGCGCTCGGCGCGGCCCCCCTCGTGCTGAAGCTGAGGCAGAGGGATGGCAGGCGTGCAGGGGGCCGTAGTGGTTCGTGTCCGGGCTGACGGTGCTGATAGGGGTCGGGGGAGGGGAGGCTGCTTTTAGGAGCAGGAGCTCGCAGGATGAGGTCAGGTGAAGCAGGGCCGCGGATGGAGGCAGGAGAGGACAGAGGCTGGGGCCAGGTTCCACCCCAGCTCCTCCGCTTCCGGGGTGTGTGACCTCAGCCTGCCTGGGCTTGGGATCCCTGGCCCGTCCAAGGGAAAAAATGAAACCGCCGGCCTCCTGGGCTGCTGGGAGGGCTACACAGAGCTGATGGCTCACAGCTGGTGCTGGCGAGGCCTGGTGCTGGTGCAGAGTTGGAAGTTTGGGGGCAGGGAAACATTTTGCTAATGAGATGTTTCTCCTCAATGTCAACAAAGAGTAAAGGCGGTGACCGCTTACGTGAGTGTTTAAGTTTGCGGAGTGCGTTGGTGTAAATGTCTCGCCTCTCAGACCACCTCCAGGGTGGATAATTTCCACTTGTAAACTGGTGGCAAAGGGGTCCAGCCACAGTCTTCCATATTGAGATTCCATGCTTTTTTGTTTTGCTACATGGATTGTCTGTTATCAAGTATAGATTTAAGGTGATTTTCCTGTTGATTTTTCAGAGGCAAGTCATTAAGCCTAACGCTTCGCTAAATGAATAGATTTTACCATTTTCTGTAGTTTTGTAAACCCCTCAAAACTACTTTGTTGACTTTAGTGTAGGCTGGCTTTAAAAGAAGCAAGAAGATAATGCAGCTGTATATATGCCAATTAATGCATCAAATCTTTCCATGGCAGTATTTCCAGTAAGTGTTTAAAACATATAACTGTAAATTCAGTATTCTATGGCCTGGCTTTTTTGCAGTTTTCATTTGAATATAATATCTAGAAGTATTACCCCTAAAATGAAAGTGTACCATCAGATGAAAATTGCTGTAGACTATATCTGGGATAATTTTTGTTTATAGCTAGATTGTTTTGCTTCTTATTTTGGTTAGACTAATTTTTAAAAACCACAGTGGCCCAAGTAGAAGCCTTTAAGTAACCTGACTACACTTCTTGAGAGTTTCCTTTTGTCTAATTCTGGGTCAATAAACATTTCAGTGTAATTTCAGTTTGAGGTGGAGAGCCTCCTCCACAGACATCCTAGTTACACGCAGGGTATATTCATAGGCGAGCAGCTGTGATCAGCCACGTGTAGCCTCGTGGCCATTTGGAGTCAGCCATTTCTAAGGTAGGATGGTCTAGTCACCTATGCGTGTACAAAGGACTGCCCAGTTATTATTTTAATCTGTACTTTTAAAAATGTAGATAGATATATATAGTTAGAGTGTCTTTGAAAATTAACATGTTTCTGTTACAGATAGATAGAATGACATTGGGGGCTAAACATTAGTCTTTGATAAAGCTTTCTTATTCATTATTTTAATAGCATTTTAATTCTAGGAAATATGAATCATTTTTTAAGGGATTTCAAAATGTCTGCAATGGAAACTGGCTGTACTATGACTGATAATCCCTGAGGCTCTTCGGTGTGAACCCACTGGCGGGTGCTTCAGTGGACAAGCGAGCTGGGTCCCACCCGGCACTGCGGGCACCACTGAGTCTCTGCCATCCATATGCTGATGGAGACGCTTCCAAGGACACGAATGAGCCTCATATTAATTTATGCTCAACTCTAGAAAACAACAGTGGACAACTTTTAACTGCTCCAAACTGGAATCTGAAGTATGGAAATAGTAGTGTGGAGGAAAATTTAACAGATGAAAGCGATTTGTCAGAAAATGAAAAAGCAAATGATGCGTTACTCAACTATTTTAAAAAGATGGACCTGAACCTAAAGCCAGAAACGATAGAAAATGGTAAAGAACCTTCCACAGAGGAACTGGACGAAGTTTTTCCATATCCTGATTTTCTGCCCCCTCCTTTCAGTACTTTGGACTTGCACAGATTAGCCCTCTCAAAATCTGACAGTTGGAAAATGTCAGTGGAGACGCCCGCCAGCTCCCTGGAGCCGCTGATGGCTCGTTTGCTGGACATGGAGAGACTTCAGCACCTGACCATTCAGAGAGAAAGGCCCAGACTCCAGACCTTCTGTGCCCCGGTCGCCACCGAACGACCCCCTTCCTCCAAAGCTGTCTCCAAAATGAGACAGCCCAAACCTCCTGATGCTGTGGGGCTTCAAATGGCTTCTGTAGAGAAAAGTCATGAGAAAATAAAAAACAGTTCTGGTTCTTACAAGCCTGAACACAGTGCTCCCAAGTGGAACTGGAACAGAGCTGGGAAATACAACTGGAGTTCTCGACCAGCTCTGAAAACCTCGTCCACCCCAAAACAGGCCATTGCAGTTCATGATGACTTTAAGAATCCCAAAATCTCCGTTTTAAACCCATGCCAAGAACTCACAATCAAGCCTGCTCCTGTCCAGACGACTCAGCTGCTGGTTAAAATGGTCTCGGCCAGATGTCTGCCACCAAAGTCTTCTACGCCAATTTCACCTACACCTCTGTCTCTTCCTGATGGTCACAGGGAAGAGATTAGGCACCAAGGACCAAAAAGAAACTTTACCGAAAAGATGTGGTGCTGAACGGACCATTCTGTATTCAGAAGCTGAACTGTTGTTTATCACCTTCATTAATAGCTAAGGGTAAGTGCTCACCCACTGACCAAAAATAATGTAACTCTCTTCTTTCCTGCATCTCAACATGAGCAAATCTATTCCAAGAAGCCCGGCTACAATATGGTTCCTCATTCCGAGATACAGGTATTACACACACACTCACACTTGCTCACTGCTGTGCGTGTACACACACACACACGTGTGCACACACACACGCATGTGCACACACAGAATCCCTGCATGTGCTGTGGAGGGGAGCTTGTGAGTCCCAGCTGAGATGGCCACACGTAAACCCTGGTGATGTATTTGAGTCTCTTACATGTTACGTTTCTAAGGAATGTCTCTCTTAGAAAATCATTCTACTCAAGGTGGTTCTTTTGTTGTATTTATTTTCCAGTGTGATCCATCATCAATAAATGGTATAATAGACTTATCACTGGCACGATTATTTTTCTATTCTAGTTTAGTCATAATTTAGTCAGTAATTTTTTGTTATAACTTAGTTTTGTTCCAGGTGTTTTCAGATCTTACCATCGATTGCGGCAGGCACTGAATGCAGCCTCCCTGAGCGATGCGGTAGGTGCTTGCTGGCCATCTGCCTTACATATCGCAGTGTCACCTATTAATTCCAAACTCCAAATACATCCCTCCCTCTTTAGCCACCGGTAACTTTAAGTTTGCTTTCTGTCTGTAGGTCGGTCTGTTCTGTGAAATCCGTGCGCATTTTTTGATTCCACTATATAAAGGACATCATGTCCTTCTCGGGGACTTTTTTCCCCCTCACTAGGACCCTTTTCTCTTACTCTTCTCAAATCTCCACACATCTCCTGTCTCACTTTGACCTAATCTTTGGGCATTTGTTTTGCCTTTAAAAGCTAAAGAAGTTGCTATTTTATTAAATTAACATACAAGATCCTCTGGGTCCTTCCTTGAAGCCTCAGAACTTACCCTTCCCCAGGCCCTTGGTCAGAGGTGTAGGCGTGACAGCAAGGTCAGTTCTGAGGCCCAGCTACAGAGAGGCGTGAAACCACCCTCTTCCCTCAGATTGAATAGCTTTAGGATGTTGAAGGGAAACGGAGAAAGGTCACTGATCACTGAATAGCCCAAGTGTCTCCCCAAGACTGTTGCTTAAGTCTTAACCCTGGGTAGCTAGCTAGTTGAAACTCAATCAGCTGAAACTTAACTCACCAACTGGCAAACAAGGCAAAACACGATGTGATTAGCTCGGTGGTGCGAGTGGTGAGAACCTGCCTGCCAGCGTGGGAGGCTTCAGAAACACGGGTTTGATCCCTGGGTGGGGAAGATCCCTTGGGGAAGGAAATGGCAACCCACTCCAGTCAATATTCTTGCCTGGAGAATCCCAAAGACAGAGGAGCCTGGCGGGCTACGGTCTATAGGTTTGCAGAGTCGGACACGACTGAAGCGATTTTGCACACGTGCCTAACTGGCATCCATCCTTTTCTGCACTTGAGAATCAGGCAGACGAGACGGTCCTGGTTTCTCTTGGAGCCCTGAGGAAACAGCGTCTTTGGGAGGAGCCCAGGGCTCCACTCTGAACACAGCATCCCAGGTGAGCTTGATGCAGGTAGCTCTTGGAACACAGTTGGAAAACGTTACACCAAGTGGGAAGCCTGGTGTAGCCCGCCTGGACCGGAGTCTGGGTATTTCAAGGGGTAGTGGGGCTTTGGTTTTAGTGGACAGTTGGCGAATTCAAATTAACACCTCAAACATCACCTAAAGGAAAACTAGAAAAGCCTTCATCTTACCCCCAACCCCCTCCCCCAAAGGCAGTCGCTGTTCAGCTTTTGCGTGGTGGCACGCTGGAGTGGAGATGAAAGGGCGATTCAAATCAGTGTTGAAGAGGCAGCGGTCGCTTGTTTCCTCCATCGTGTCATTAGGAAAAGAAGTACTGTTTGAATCGTCCTAAGAGGCAGGGGCCAAGGCATGCTTAGTTTTTAGGTTATTTCAAAGAAAGTTCTGGAACAATAGCAATAAAAACAAACTTAACTGCTCAGGATCCCTTATAAGACTTTTACTTGAATCCCACACAATTAGGCTCATTAGCCAAACGGTGTTAACAGCCTTTCCACCGGTTTTCACAGAAGCGGGCCTGTGCTGTAACTCAGTTCCGACCCGTTTCCCCACCGGCGCGTCCTTCTTCCCTGAGTTCTGTGTCCTGACCCCACACACCAGCCCGCTCGCCATCTCACTGCTACCTTCACCCGTCTGCATCCCAGGCAGGCCCTCACCTTCAGCGCTGAGACCTCACCTTCATTCATAAACCCTTCGGGGGAGCGTGTGTCCCACTCAGTGCTCTGTGCTGGCTGTGGCCTGGTGCGTCGCTCACACCCTTTAGGGTCTCTAGCTAAGACGTGGAGTTCGGCCTCCACACAGGCCCGTGACGTTCCCGCAGCAGCTGCGAGCACCGGCCCCGCTGCCAGCTGTCTGCACCGGGACCCAGGCTCCGCTAACAGTTCTGACTCCTCAGGCAGGTTCCTTGACCTCTCTGTTCTTCCCTTACCTAATCTGTAAAGTGAGTAGGAAACTTTTTCTCTCATTTAATCAGGAGCCTGGAAAATTCAGGAAATGTATCAAGGAGAGCAGGAGGGACACGGAGGGCAGAGAGGGTGCCCTGTGCTAAGTTCATGACAGACCATCCACAGGTAGCTCTTGGAACACAGTTGGAAAACGTTACACCAAGTGGGAAGCCTGGTGTAGCCCGCCTGGACCGGAGTCTGGGTATTTCAAAGGGTAGTGGGGCTTTGGTTTTAGTGGACAGTTGGCGAATTCAAATTAACACCTCAAACATCACCTAAAGGAAAACTAGAAAAGCCTTCATCTTACCCCCAACCCCCTCCCCCAAAGGCAGTCGCTGTTCAGCTTTTGCGTGGTGGCACGCTGGAGTGGAGATGAAAGGGCGATTCAAATCAGTGTTGAAGAGGCAGCGGTCGCTTGTTTCCTCCATCGTGTCATTAGGAAAAGAAGTACTGTTTGAATCGTCCTAAGAGGCAGGGGCCAAGGCATGCTTAGTTTTTAGGTTAATTTCAAAGAAAGTTCTGGAACAATAGCAATAAAAACAAACTTAACTGCTCAGGATCCCTTATAAGACTTTTACTTGAATCCCACACAATTAGGCTCATTAGCCAAACGGTGTTAACAGCCTTTCCACCGGTTTTCACAGAAGCGGGCCTGTGCTGTAACTCAGTTCCGACCCGTTTCCCCACCGGCGCGTCCTTCTTCCCTCAGTTCTGTGTCCTGACCCCACACACCAGCCCGCTCGCCATCTCACTGCTACCTTCACCCGTCTGCATCCCAGGCAGGCCCTCACCTTCAGCGCTGAGACCTCACCTTCATTCATAAACCCTTCGGGGGAGCGTGTGTCCCACTCAGTGCTCTGTGCTGGCTGTGGCCTGGTGCGTCGCTCACACCCTTTAGGGTCTCTAGCTAAGACGTGGAGTTCGGCCTCCACACAGGCCCGTGACGTTCCCGCAGCAGCTGCGAGCACCGGCCCCGCTGCCAGCTGTCTGCACCGGGACCCAGGCTCCGCTAACAGTTCTGACTCCTCAGGCAGGTTCCTTGACCTCTCTG
Organism: Madoqua kirkii; assembly: GCA_006408675.1. Lineage (NCBI taxonomy): Eukaryota > Metazoa > Chordata > Mammalia > Artiodactyla > Bovidae > Madoqua > Madoqua kirkii. The sequence goes on along the minus strand of SJYC01054798.1, from coordinate 33,297 downwards.
TTCTTCCCTTACCTAATCTGTAAAGTGAGTAGGAAACTTTTTCTCTCATTTAATCAGGAGCCTGGAAAATTCAGGAAATGTATCAAGGAGAGCAGGAGGGACACGGAGGGCAGAGAGGGTGCCCTGTGCTAAGTTCATGACAGACCATCCACATTCCCGCTTCCCAGAGACACAGGCACCGGGGACGTGGTGTGCAGTAAGAACGTGAAGCCTGTCTTTTGGGAACACAAGGAGCGGGAGACAGGAACGTCTGCTGGGGTTCTGTGACAAGCACATCTATGAAGATCAGCGGGAGACAGCACGTTAGAAACGGTGTTCCTCACTTTACACGTCAGACCCGAAACGCAGGCAATGAGGCATCAGGAGGCAGCAGGGTAGCAAGAGGTGTGTTTATTACGTGAGTTATGAACATCACTGCTGAAATCCAAGTTACACTCAAGGACACTGGGATAATTAGGGCACATAGGGAGTGTTTTCAGAGGCCAGCTTCCGTATCTTGATCACTAAATGGAAAGATTCTTCAGAAGAACAGTCCCTTACCCTACACGTGGAAGGAGAAGAAAAAGATGCCACGATGATGAACTCTATCAAAGTAACTGGAAAGCATTTAAATGGTGCACATTAATTGACATAAGAAACAAATGAATTTGTAGTGAACACTTCTATAAAAACTCACATTGAACTAGGATGCTATGAAAAAGAAAACACTTCAGGAAGCTCGGTTTCTAACACCGCCCTAACCAACGAGAGACTGCACGTTAGCCACCTGCCTTCTTCCCTGTCTCAGGATCCACGGGGAATTCCTTAACTGCCTGGCCTGCATCTGAAGACACGGGATTCCTGCTGCAGAGATTCTCTTTCTCCCCAGCTAGCGAGAGTTCCACTATGAAACCACGATCAACTACAGGTGGAGAGGAGGCGGCGTGCGCCCAAGGACAAGTCCCGTCTCACTGCCTCCGCCACATACCAAAGACATGTCCCGAGTAGGTCTTAGGGAAAGAAGGTGGTAATTACAGTGATTTTAAAAAATGTTTTTAAAACACAAAAATTACTTTGAGAAAAAGAGTGTAATGAAACAGGCATTGGGGAATCAAGGAGTAGGCTGCTGTTAATAAGAACTGAGGGTGAGCTCATGCTGGGAGGGTCTTAAGGTTTATTTAACCTTGGAGGACAACAGGTCTACCCGAAGAATATCCTAAGATTTGCAGGCTCAGCCACTCCCCCAACTACAGAGAAAACTACACTCTGTGGGTCACGTTCTAGGACTTACAGACCCTCAAGTCTCACAATCACTTGATGCCATTTTTGCCACAAAGTGAAATAAAGCAAAACCTTCCTGAGAGAAATGGCAGAGCGGCCAACCTGGGCCCGCCCACCACCGGGCCCCAACCCGCAGGCTCCCAGAGCCCCAGGTCTCTGCCTCAGAGACCATGGGCTCCAGTGCCACTCCGTGTGTGAGGATCAAAGACCGCTCACGGAGGCAAACGGAGCAGTGCTGAGCCTGGAAGCCCGGAGACCTAGGGAACGCCCCTCGCACTGCCCTCGAGACCACGGCTGCGCTCTGGGCACGTGGCCTATTCTAAGACCACGACACCACTGGCCGGGCAGACCCTGCGGGGGAGGCGCAGAGGCGGGCGCCCCAGGAGCTGAGCAGCGCTGCGGGCTTGTTCCTACCCCTGGGCATCGATCGGCCAAGAAGAACGAGCCCTGTGGCGGAAAACTGCCTCTGGGTGGACGCTCTTGGTGGCTGTGGTTTGTCCAGTCCGCAGGGACCGATTCCGACAGCCACGCACTACTCGGGATCTCCCCGACCACATCGCTAACACTGCCAGGCCTGACTCCTCTTTGCACTCCGGGGGAGGGAAGGGGCAGGGGCAGGAAGGGTGATGAGTGGGCACTTTACAACGAACACGGGAGCGCTACTCTCAGTACCAAAGGGCAATGCACCCTCAATCGTCACGCTGAAAACTGAAACACCAGACAGAAATTAGATGGAGGGCTCTTTGTTCTTAGACCTTTATGGGACAGAGCCCTTAGCTCATGTCTTCTGGAGCCATCATCTTCCACTGAGCTGCACCTAGAACACAAAGAACAGGCAACAAGCGACTTTGTTTTTTTTAAAAAACGCGCAACAGTTTTGAAGGCATAAGATGAACTGTCTCTAGTGGAGGTTAACTCACTTAAATACGTTTACAAAAGGAAGCCACGAAAAACCACCAGAAACACACAGATGCAACTACTGTGAGTGACAACCAGCGGGAACCGCTCCACTGTGCAGCGGGTATGTGGCCGCCAGAGCTAACGCCAGCGCTAATGTGGCGGAAGCGGCTACGCTCAGTTCAGGCCCGAGAGCTGCACCCGTGAGCCTTGCTTACAAGGCCTCACCACCTGGCGCCCACGTCGGTTCGCGGCTGCACCACAAGGAGGGGCACACGGTCAGAGCTGGCCTAGGGCAGCCGTCCTGGCTGCAGGTCATTCATGCCTTTAAATGGAGCCAAACCCACCAGAAGGATGCGGCTACTCTCATTTTCCATTCTCGAATGCACCAAAATGTGCATGCTTGTTGTAATTAGGTGCCTGGGTGAATAAAAAAATCCCATTTACAATTTTAAAATGTTATGTTAACCTCTAAAAATCTGATTATTTTCCACACTCCTCAGGGAGATAAGCATTCATTTTGCCACCCAACCAGAAAAGATTACATTTCTGAAAATTCTCTGCTCCATGTTAAAAACAGTTACTAATTCCTTTGTGTTGCAAAACCAAACTGATTGACATGATTTTGATTTAAACTGTTGCTAAATGTTTATCTACACATGCTGTCAGAAATAACCTTGTTAAGAAGGTGCAGCTGGTGTCTCAGCAAATCAGACCCTGGAGAAGGCGGTGAGTGGCCTGTGCCCCGTCTCCTTTTCTCTTTCCGCACCATCAGAAGGAAAAGTGAGAAAACAGCAGAAACATTAGTTAAATCCTGGACTCTACCCCACGACCTACAGGAACTACCTCACTACACTGAAAGCTGACAATACTGGTAGAATTTTTTGATGAAATAATTAGGATCCTAATTCTTAATAAAATTACACATTTCTGGTTAGCTTACACCTTTAACAAGTAATTCTTTCAGTTAAAGAATTAAAGGAAGAAATGCAAGGTTGCTTTTCATTCTACGTGGTTTACCTGACTTACCAGCACTGAAGAAAAAACTTTTAAAAATGGCTACCAATGCCTTGTTCACAAAAGACTTTATTATCTAGTGATGCATACTGAGAACATACAGAAATCTGCATGGCCCACGCCACATGCAGCAGAACAATCTTCACTTTACAGTAAGTGAGGGTCAACTGTTTTATGCAGTAGACAACACTTTAAAGTCACATCCTTAAAGAAAAGTTCATTTTACAAAAGAAATAAAAGGTAAAGAAGCAATTACCGCTTTTAAAAAGCAGCTGCTTTGTTCAAGAGTGGAAGGTTTATGCCTGTATTGAAAGACAACATGATCACAAATAATGAAAACAATGAACAAATGAAAACACTTTTTACCATAAAGATACACTTTCAAAATGACATACAAATAGTTAAAAAGTTCATTATGCTGTCTGTCTAGCTTTTAAATATGAGGACTTCCGGAATCAGGCCTCAACATTTGTTATCAGTAAAGGGAACTACGCACTGTTTCTGTCACTAGGAACAGCATTTAACAAAATGTGTATAAAGTCTATAGCAAGTCGATTTAAAAAAATGAAAGTACTAAGAAACAGTACACTGAAGGCGCTCTACCCGTCAAGCGCGTTCTCTTCAAATCGCGAACGTGATGAACAGAACAGAAACTGTAACTACTCCACAGCTGTGATGCCAAAAAATAAAACAAGGTCAGCTCTCACACATGCGGGGGATTCTGCCACAACGCTAAGGTCCCTCATCTGTCAGCTCTTCCGGGAAAATAGCATCTTACACACCGTGAGGTTGGCGGCTCAGCTTACCTTCAGTGTACTGACTGCTGTACACAACCTGCTTTAAAAGAGGAGGCCGTCCCTGCAGGCAGGCTCAAGAAGGAACAGGCCCCTTCGGCACTGACTACACCCAGGGCATGCCGCTGTGGCCTGCACACACACACCTAGGGAAACGTGAATATAAACAGCATTTATGCTGGCCATTTTATCTGAGGACCAAAATGAAGCCAAGTTTGCTAAAATAAATCAACCACCCATATTACTACTCATTTTATGACAGATGCTTTTGTCTTTTATGTGAACTGCAACCATTTACATTAGCACTGTAATTCTGTGCAGTCTTGGCGATTAAAACAGCTCTACAGTGAGATTTCACGTAAGACACAAAACAGATTAACTAACATTTCTAGAAGAAATATCACCCTTGGTGCTAATTCAAATATATCATGCTTCCTCAACTCTGCTGGAGAAATACTTATCAGCTTATATACATTAACAAGCTGCTGGGAGAGGCTTCAGTCTTTGCGTCTACTGACTCAAACCCTCGGCGCGGCTTCGTCTCAGTTAGATCTTCTCCTGGATGAAGGCATGCTGCAAGGCCTGGTTGATGCTAATCCGTTTAGCTGGGTCCAACATTAGGATCTGGTCCAACAAGTCCTTCAGCTGGTGTACTTTTTTACGTTGGTCTTCAGGAAGTCGCTGGCACCCAATCAAGTCAGCCAACAGGTCCTTAGTTGGATTAATGGTGCTCATGACAGTAACTTTCTCCTACAAATAATTTTTAAATGTGTATCTCTAAATGAATTACTAGACACAACAACCTACAACTTAAATGAAAAAGGTCAACCCCAAGTTAGCCGTGATGGCGTTTTTAAACATGGTTCTGTAATTTTATAAGAAGATCAGAGTAAGAACAGAAAGGAATTCTATGAGAATTCAAAATCACAGCTGGTGCGTGAACACAGGCATGGGGTCTGCAACAGCGCTCGCCCACTGGCCTACCGCCAGGCGAGGAGTGGCTGGTCCATGGAGTCGCAAGAAGGGGGATGTCCCCCGCCAGGGACGGCAGGCTTTCTGAGGAATTAAGTACAGTATTTTCCAGGTAAGAGGCGCCAGGGAGGAATATTTAATCAGGGAGAGTAACACAATCAGATTTGTTTTTAGATCTGGAAGCAGCAGGGAAGCTGAATGCGAAGCCAGACCAAGAGAGTGATCCAAGGAGAGAGAGAAAGGCCTCAACAGGATAGGACTGGCTCGTGCCGGGCAGCCTTTACATCTTTTCATCACCCGATGTGTCTTATTCAGAAACTGGCCAACAGGAACAGGAGTAGATGTGTTTTAAAATATTCACAGCTCCTAGACCATCCAGCACTCAATCCGTCCATGAACTATAAGACAAGCACTCAATGTAGCACACCTAAAAGACACTTACCCTCTCGGTTACTTTGTCGACTTCTATGTACATGAAGTTGAGGTTTTGATCAAAATGTTGGTCTTTAAATACGCCTTTCCGAATCATCTGGCAATAAAACAAAAGTTGGATTTTGAGCTCTTACAAAACAGTCTGATCTACCGATAACCTAATATGTAAGTAACACAAATATTACTATTTAGTCTCTCTGGGTTTGCTTACTTATTTGAAAATGATCTCAGATTCCTTGCTCTTGAGAAAGTAACATATTTGGAAAAAATGTAAATATTGTAGCTAAAACTACTTAATAACATGAAATTAATTTTCCCAGGCAGTGAGTTAAATAAACCCACTACAATATCAAATTGTACTTTCATTATTCAAAACTGAAGACTAAACAAGACTTAAACCCGCTGTTCTTAGACAGAAAAACGTTACACAGTGGGGCTTGTCTCTCGGCAGCTTCAGAAACCTCAGGACATTGATAAACATTATGTTCTAGTAACAACCCTGAAATGACACCAGGTCAGACCTCATTAAAGCAAAAACCAGCATAACTAATTTCTGTCTTAGTCTAAACAAGTTCAACACAGGAGAATTTGAACAGAACCTAAACAGATGTCATTTCATGTGACTTTTCTCGGCACCTTTTCTTTGCCCAGCAGCGTCCAACCTTTAATAAGCCGAGTGCCCTTGAGTCCCGCTTCCAATAGGCCCCCATGGTTCCCCGATGACCAGGTCCTTCCTCTGACTCCGTCTAACCTCCCAGCACCTGGTTCTCGCTGCAGTCACCAGGGTGGGCGTGTGTCACCCAGAGGCAGTCAGCTGGACAAGGGAAGGCTACGAAGATGTGGAACAGCCACGTCTTCTCCCCTCAACACAGCCCCACCCTACACACCCTGCTGCTTAACTCAGGAGGGGAACGAAATGCACAAGGACAGACTTCAGATAGGAGAAGGAAGACAGGATCCTCCCATTCTGTCCTGAGCTCTTGGCTGCTTAGACCCACCAATTTAAGCACCAGAAATGAAAAGAGCAAAGGAATCAGAGTAGCCAGCGACCTGCCGCTCAGAAACTGGTGTCCACTCACGGGGTGAGCATCAGCCACCCACGAACCTACAGGAGGGTAGGGCTAAGACCTTAAAAACAAGCTCACCCAAACGGCCTACCTTATTTGGCATCTTTCCTTTGAGATCCATGGCGAGCTTCAACATATGGTTATTGGTTTTGCCCGGAAATAGAATTTTTCCAGTATAGAGTTCATATAAGGTGCAACCTACAGACCACATGTCTATGCCATAGTCATAGCTTTTACCTATAACTGAAAACAGAATATAGTTTTAATATACAATGATGCCATCAACCAACTACTATTTATTTCCATCAACAGGAGCGTTAATTTAACTGGGACGATATAACCATTATCTCAATAGTTCACACTTCAGCATTGTTTCACGTTCATTCCCACTAATTCTTACCAGGGACTCTTAAAAACCTTAACAAGTGAGGGCCGGGGGAGGAACTGAAGAGGCAGGAAAAGCACGTGTTTCTTCTACCTTCTCATTTCCCCCTTTTGGAGCGGCTGACCAGCCTCAGCCAAGGCCACAGAGGAGGAACCGCTCAGGTGCCAGACAAGCCGTGAACAGGACGTGACGACCAGCCCGGAGCAACGTGGCACCTTCTAAACCCAAGGCCTCCGCGCCCACTTGCGACTCCTGCCACAACCTGCCACAACCAACCACCGTCACCCCACCTGAGGAGGACGCAGGGCTGCTCCCCTCAGCCGAGACTCGAGCAGCTGCTCAAGAGCAGCAGGAAACGGTACTCAGTGAGCTGGGTGCTCCCCCCGCCCACGACGGCCCGGGCCAAGGAGCCCTGGAGGAAACTTACTGATCTCAGGAGCGCGGTAAAATCTACTGACAAGGTAAGGCGTGATGTCATTATCTGCAACATGTGAGGCTGACCCAAAGTCGCAGAGCTTTAATATAGTTTTTGATTCATTAACCTGCAAAACATTTTATCGGGGAAGTTTGACTCAAGCCAGAAATAATTAAGACATAATCATAAAAATAATTGGCTTTGAGAAGTTATTTCCAATACTGAGAACAAAGTCACTCATTTAAAAATTCCTTTCCTAATTATTTTATAATTCAATTTCCTAATTATGAATAATTAAGAGCTATAGTATTCTAATTAGCGAAATAACTTTCTTCAATGAGTAAATAAGGGATAATACCAAGTGAATTTGATTCTAACCAGTGCTATTTAGAAAAGGTTGGAGTAAGCCAAGTATCTTCTAAAACCCCCCAGAAAACCCAATCACAGTCAAGTTATTACTTAAAGGAACATGAAGACAAGAAAGATGGGACTTAACTTTCGTTTGCCAGAAAATTATGATGGCAATGAAAGCAGAAGGATTCAGATTAAATTTGGACAAAAACAGAATAGAAACATTCTTCATCTGAAGCTGTAGACCATCCCAAATATAGCACTCAAGTCTTAAAAAAAAATTAAAATCCCTTAAGTATAAAGCAAGTATTAGTCAAGAAAATGTTAAATATATTTGGCAAAACTGATAAACATGAACACTCTATTAGTCATCGGTTTCTCTTCCCTTTGCAAATACTTCCACATACACAGTAACAGTGACATCTGCTGAGAAAGGCTGGAGGTGCTCCCATGCCTGCTGCCATCCTGAGTCAGAAGCATGTTCGGGGTTAACAAGTGGAGATAAGTCACATTCCAGAGTCCCTTCCCCCCTTAAAAGAGACACACAGATTCTGAGTTGGGACTTGAACTTGGCCTCTCGTTCCCACCCCACAGAGACCCAGCACTTTACACAGACAGCCCCGGGCCACTCCCAGGCTAGTGCGGAGCCTGGTGAGTGTGGGCTGCCCACTACAGGTGACGTCCACAGAACCGGGAACAACAGAAACGGCCAAGCACCAGGCTTCCCCTGGGGAAATCGGGGAAAAAGAGATCTTCAAACGCAAAGCGCTTCAGCGCTCTTAAACATAAGCTGCATTCAGAGACTTAAGGATGCAGCTTCAGCAACCACTGACAAAACCCTCAGGGGCCACGTTCAGGGGAGGCTGGGTGGACAGAGGGCCTTCACCAGCCACTGGGGACCCACCCCCGGGCAGCCCTCCTCCACCGGCCCTCGGGGGCCTAGTACACTGCTCTGTCAGGCTGACAGTTGAAATGCTGGGCTAAAAGCTTGGGGTTTTCCTTAACAAGCAACTCCACGTGGTCTGATATTTATTTCTTCCTTTCTTAGGAAGAATGCCAAACTCACTGAAATCCACATGAAAACCTATACTAGTTAAGCACTAACTCAAAGATACATGAAGTTTTAAAGACAAGCGTTCTGAGACAATGGCAAATGTCTTATTATTTAACCTCCAAGTGGTTACCGAGAGGCTGTTCACTGGGTGGTTACTTTTGACCAGCACGTAGTTAGTACCTTCTTTGGTATGGATGGTGTACTTTGTAATCAAAAAATGAGAAGAAAATTGGGATAAAAGACAATGATGAAATTGATTAGGCAAGACTACAACTCATACTGTACCTACCATTTCACTGAGAATACTCATCACTTCAAACCCCAAGTTACCTTAGAAATGCAATACCTTATATGCTCAGACCAAACCTAACAAAACGGAATGCCTCAATAATGTGGTAGTGTGAAAGGAAATAGTCTAAGATTTTTAAAAAGAAAAACGGAAATCCGAACCAAGCTCTAAGCTACTGATAAGGAGTTTGAAACACACTTTAAAGGGATCTTTCTTTAAGCACGTGGAATGTGCTACGGCAGATTCCTCGCCCGTGAACATACCCTCGGCTCTGGATAGGAGGACCAGGGCAGAGGACGGGCTGGGGCGGGAGAGGTGTGTGCAGGACCAGCCGCCCCACTGGGATGAGGCTTCAGAGACACACACTGGGAAACCTGACCTCCACACCAGACGCCACGTGCTGTGAGAGGCATGCCTTCCACACCAGGCCCAACCACGCCTGGGCTTCCCCGGGCGTGGCCCCCAAAGCCACAGCTGCCACAGAGTAAAGAACAAAAGACGAAGACTATTCCTGGGCACCCTAAACTCAACTCCGCGCATCCACTTCAGAGAGGGTGACGCCCTTAAACGTCCTCACTCCATGAAACTAGAGAACAAAGGCCCGCCTTACTTTGGTGAGCACGCCCCACCAAAGCAGGCCCGACCGGCAGCACTGCTGCTCAGACACCAGAGGAAGCCCGTCACCGCGCCGCCAGGCGCTCTCAGGGTCTGGGGGACTGGAAACCCATCCATCAACCCAAGTCTGGGACAGCAGCCTACTTCCCCTCTCTTCACATATTTCACTATAACACTTCATGGTCCTATTTCCAGAGTGAAAAACTGGTAAAGTCATTTGTAATGGGTAATTAATACTCTTGGAAGATGTAATTTCTAGCACATAGTGGTAATCACGTTACAGAAGGAACTGTATGGATGAATAAGGCCGTCTGCTCATGTGACTCACAGGATGTTGTCTGGCTTGATGTCTGCATGGAGGATATTGCACCTTTTAAGGAGCTTCAGAGCCAAGAACAACTGCTGACTGTAGGATCGGACGGCCTTGATATGAAGGCCAACATCCTTACCATATTTTTTTAACACCTCTCGTAAATTCATACTTTTAGGAAAGAAAAAAAAATCAGAAGTTAAAATGAAAAATGAAAATTTTAAAAAGCAAAAACATTTTCAAGCATGAAGCGAAATCAATGTAGAGTATGAAATACAATGAAAACACTGTTCAAGAATCCTCCCACCCACTGCCCAAACGTCTGAACCCACTGCCCAAACGTCTGATAAATAATTCCACACTGAAACAAGAGCGTATGGACCATGTCTACACAACAGTTTCCAAAATGAAGAGAAGGGAGATGCACAGGGGTCAAATTCCCACTGACCTAGAATGGGCAGAAACACGAAGACATGGATTTGAAGGTTGAAATCACAGTCCTACTCCATGACTCCCGTTCCTGTTCATCCTGGCTTAATCTTTCCTTGGAGTATTTAACCTTCACGGAACTCTCTGCTGAGCTCAAGGCCACACAAGGTGGGCGTGTGGCACACGGCCAACCACTGGCTATACACTAACAACCCTCAGGAGCTAACTGTTCCCCAACAGTTAAAAGACAAAAAGCCACAGGCAACTGGGAAACCATCAACCCCCAGGAAACCGGCCACAGCCTCTGCCTGGATTGAGGACGGCAAGTCGGGGAAGCCTGGTTTTCAGGGTCATGGTGTCCGGGTTCAGGTGTCATACCTTAGAGGCTCAAACACCAGGCACAGATGCTGTTTGTGATAAAAATGTCTAAAGAGTCGCAAACAATGAAATTTGTCATCAGGATCAGCATCATTCAGTTTTTTCAAGAATTCTAATTCTTTTAAGCCAGTTTTTTGCCTGAAATGAAAAAGAAAACTAGGTCAAAACTGGATATACCAAGAATTTAGGAACAGTAAATAATGTGTATTTATTTTGTATATTTATTTAGTGATTGTTACGTTTTTTTAAAGTACTAATAAACGATCTGTTGAGGAAGGAAGGACAAGTCTCCACGTCATTCACGCAACACTTCCCACTTGGCCAAATGTTGTTTTCATGGAGCTAATTTCCAAAATAATCAGTGAACAAAAAACAGGAACACCAAGCAACAGACCCACCTTGCTTGGAGGGAACCGACCTGGCACATTTCATCTCAAGATGCCTCGATGCAAACACCATCCTCCAAAACTCTAGTGACAAATTGCCAATAGGCCATATTTTAAAGCTAGTGTCTATGATACAGAAGTTGAGGATTTCCATCAAACTAACCTTCTAAGCCCAGGGCAGCCCAGGACCTCAGCATAAATCTAGACACTTCTTTCTAGTGCTCCTAAACCAACGCTAAGTTATTTTATGCAGTTCAGTGTGTGGCATGCTGCTGCTGCTGCTGCTAAGTCACTTCAGTTGTGTCCGACTCTGTGCGACCCCATAGACGGCAGCCCACCAGGCTCCACAGTCCCAGGGATTCTCCAGGCAAGAACACTGGAGTGGGTGGTCATTTCCTTCTCCAATGCATGAAAGTGAAAAGTGAAAGTGAAGTCCCTCAGTCGTGTCCGACTCTTAGTGACTCCATGGACTGCAGCCTACCAGGCTCCTCCATCCATGGGATTTTCCAGGCAAGAGTACTGGAGTGGACTGCCATTGCCTTCTCCAGTGTGTGGCATAGATTGTGTTAAAGCAGTATGGCAACGACCTCATTGCTCATAAAAAGAGAAGGCCACAGATAAAAGATCAGAAGCATTCCTAGACTTGAGCTGTCACCTTCTGTAGGCCACATGCTCAGTGACAGCTAAGCAGCACGACCCTTCGAACTGAATACAATCAGTGGACAGGTCCAAGGTGTCACATGTAACAACACGTGACTATAAATTAAATACCCACAAAGAGCTGCTCTGCTGTTTCAAAAGCCCCAAGCTGTCCTACAGAGACTGCAGTCACTGTTTAAAAACATGCTTGCTTGTGAACGCCTGTGTTGAGCTGGCTTCGCAGCTCCCTGAACTCACATGAGCTCGTTGTTTCTGATGATCTTCACGGCAACCTCCTGGTTGGCCCTTGCGTTATCCCTGGCCCGGACCACGTTACTGAACACACCTTGACCCGTGTAGCCGTACACGTTGTAACGCTTATCCAGGACTTCACCTATGTTCACACCTAAAAACGTAAACTAAAACATTAGAATTCTGGCCACGATACACTCATAAACAGAACTGTGAGACACGTCAGAAACAAAGGCAGGGAGGACAGCATGTCAGCAGCGTGCTCGCCTTCCCGCACACCAGAGCCCCAGGCCTTGCCTCCACACTGCACGCGCGAAGCACAGGCCTCCAAGCACTACAGCAGTTCAGGGAGCGCCTCCGGCAACTGCCGACGCCCCGAGCCCCGGGAGGCAGCGCTGTGCTCCCGCAGGCGGGCGGGGCTGGCATCGGCCCCTCCGGAGGGTTACCTGAGGCCTGAAAGTGACTGAGGGATTTCAGGTGCGCGTCAGGGCTCTCTGCACCTCAGTCTGCGAGGCTGCTGGCAGCGGGACAGGCACAGGTGGCAGCTGGCGGCGGCGCATGCTCGAGTGACGGCTTGGGGTGTGACCTCCAGAGTCCTCCCAGTGGGAAGGCCTCGCGCACACAACTTTACACAGCACTATGAGAAACCAGTAAGGGCTGTGAACTTACGGTAATAGCCTTCTGCATCAGTCCAGTTATCCCTGAGGTTGGGATTCTCTTTGAAATCTTTTCCAATGCCAGCAGCCCGCAGACGTGCGCTCTGAAATTAAGGGAGTAACATGAGCTACTTATGCCTAGTTTAGGCAGACATTTAAAGCACTTCCTTTAAACTCTGACAAGTCTCATGCCGAGCTAAACTCTCACCACGACTCACGTAAATGCAACACAACAGAAGCGTGACTCCTAAGTACCTTGTATCAGTGATGCTCAGGGAAAAGCTTAGCTTACCTTCACATTTCTTTTACTGCCCCATTCATGGAACAGCCTGTGTCTCTCCCCATCTCCATATGAAATGTCATTGGCTGCACTGCAAGAGCACCTGGGACTTCTGAGGACCCCTTCCTTACGCATCGCTCTCCAGGACACCCGGAAAACCCTTCAGCCCCAGGCAAACAAAGCTGCCTCAGATCGCCTCATCCTCTCCTAACTTTATCCCCCGCCATGTGCTCTCTGTTTGCGTGTGTGCACCCCACTGCCCCTCACCAAAGCCTCCATGTTTCTCACGCCTAAGTTTATGATGGAAATGGTCTGCTGCTTTTGAGACCATTTCTCAAGGAAAAAAACTGATAAAATGTTTTAAGGAAAAAATTTCTTAAGCCAGTCCCTATAACATTCCCAGTTCTTCAACGAATTCCATTAAGCTCCAAATCCTAGGTTTCCAGTCACCTACAATACAGAAGCCCTGAGTTGAAGGCCTGAAAATTACTCAGGTCACCTGGTGCCCTGCTAACCACAACACACACAGACGTCTGTAAATCCAAGAAAGGAGCTGTTTAAAAAGAAAATAACTACACATTTAAGTCATTTTGTATTTAACTTTTATGAAGCCCTGATTCTTTTTCTCACTAGGTACGTACATACCACCCAAATACGTATTTGCTATATGTACTTAACAGTTATGTTTTTGTGACTAAAAATACTACATCAAAATAGGCAGCAAACATATCATCAGATTCTGTAAACATATCAGGTGCCAACAGCTTCTTCTGAGATGAACCTGAATGGAAATTAGCTTTAGTATTTGGAAAATAGAGAGATATAAACTGAAACACAAATAATAAATCAATGGAAAATCACTAACAGCAATTCAAACTTTTTCCTCTTGTATATTAGTTTTCATTAAAACCCAACTTAGTATCACTTCATAATGCAAGATATATAAAGCTATCCACTTTTTACTAAGAATGCATTCCAGAAAATTAAAAAACCTGACATCGACACTGTTCACTAACCCTGAACTAATATGCTAATAACTAAGCCACACCTGGGCTTGCCCAGCGGCTCAGTGGCTGAGGAGCCCCTGCCAGCGCGGGAGACGAGTTCGCCCTCTGGGTGCGGAGGGTCCCCTGGGGGAGGAATGGACTACTCGCTGCAGCGGTCTTGCCTGCAGAGTCCCGTCAGCAAGGAGCCTGGTGGGCTACAGTCCCTGGGGCTGCAGAGAGTCAGACAGGACTGAGCGCACACAAGTAACAGTTACACGCCACCAGGAAAGCTCCTCTTTAAATTGCCAATTCTTACCTCAAAAGGCTAAACCCCGTATCTGGATTTTGATTCAAACCAACAAACGAGATATTTAAAAATCATCAATTTTATCAAGTAATTTTTTTTTTTTTAGAAATCTTATCTAACCGAGATACAAACTGGACTTTTCCCAGCTGAAATTAATCACGGCTTGGACTCACTTTAAATGATGGAGCTACCAGCCTGGGGAAGAAGAGCACGGGCACAGAAGCCGTACTCACTCACCATTATTCTGCTCAACGGCCATCAGATTGTGCTTGGCTTTGACCGAGGCCTCAAACGTGTCGACGTTCTCACGCTCGTACTCCTTGACGTCGGCAGCCACACGCTCCAGGATGTCGTCGGGAGATGGGGAGCGGGAGCGGGCGCTGCTCTGTGGGCTGCTGGGCTCGGACGGCGCCGACTGGTTGCTGTCGTCAGCAAGGTACTTGTATTTCTGCAGCGACAACAGAGCGGCATCGTCACTGATCGGGGAGCTGCACTGAAAACTGAGTGTCAAATAATGCTAAAAAAAAATAAAAGAAAGGTATTGATGCCTCAGCTGAATTAGATCCACAATCCCTTATATGCGTTCCAAACCCACAGAGCTGCGGGACGCTTTCCACGGCTGGTGCATGTTCATCAGGCGGCAGAACCTGACCTGAAGCCGTGACGCTGAATGTCCCCAGTGTGAACACGAGGTGTCTCACAGCAGAGCGCACCCAGTGACAGATAATGGGGTGCTGTGCGAGCCCCCACTCAGGGGCTAAGTAAGATGCATGTACGCACCACATTACCTTTCTAAAATTCACACATTTCTCAGTTCTGAAGCACATCTGGCCCAAAAGGTTGGAGATAAGGGATTGTGGACCTGGGTAAGAACAGAAAAAGATTCAACCAAGTCTTCAGGGGTACCCAGTAACTGCTCAGTGCCAGCTTCCACAGCGCCCCAGGGAGGGAAGTCCCCTCTGGAACCCCGGTTAGGCCCCACACCCTGGTAGCCCCAGATCGGCCCTGTGCTCTGAGATGCTGGGGTTGCTGCAAGCTCACCCAGGCTGCTCCAAAAGAAATCTTATCTAACCGAGATACAAACTGGACTTTTCCCAGCTGAAATTAATCACGGCTTGGACTCACTTTAAATGATGGAGCTACCAGCCTGGGGAAGAAGAGCACGGGCACAGAAGCCGTACTCACTCACCATTATTCTGCTCAACGGCCATCAGATTGTGCTTGGCTTTGACCGAGGCCTCAAACGTGTCGACGTTCTCACGCTCGTACTCCTTGACGTCGGCAGCCACACGCTCCAGGATGTCGTCGGGAGATGGGGAGCGGGAGCGGGCGCTGCTCTGTGGGCTGCTGGGCTCGGACGGCGCCGACTGGTTGCTGTCGTCAGCAAGGTACTTGTATTTCTGCAGCGACAACAGAGCGGCATCGTCACTGATCGGGGAGCTGCACTGAAAACTGAGTGTCAAATAATGCTAAAAAAAAATAAAAGAAAGGTATTGATGCCTCAGCTGAATTAGATCCACAATCCCTTATATGCGTTCCAAACCCACAGAGCTGCGGGACGCTTTCCACGGCTGGTGCATGTTCATCAGGCGGCAGAACCTGACCTGAAGCCGTGACGCTGAATGTCCCCAGTGTGAACACGAGGTGTCTCACAGCAGAGCGCACCCAGTGACAGATAATGGGGTGCTGTGCGAGCCCCCACTCAGGGGCTAAGTAAGATGCATGTACGCACCACATTACCTTTCTAAAATTCACACATTTCTCAGTTCTGAAGCACATCTGGCCCAAAAGGTTGGAGATAAGGGATTGTGGACCTGGGTAAGAACAGAAAAAGATTCAACCAAGTCTTCAGGGGTACCCAGTAACTGCTCAGTGCCAGCTTCCACAGCGCCCCAGGGAGGGAAGTCCCCTCTGGAACCCCGGTTAGGCCCCACACCCTGGTAGCCCCAGATCGGCCCTGTGCTCTGAGATGCTGGGGTTGCTGCAAGCTCACCCAGGCTGCTCCAAGCACCCCTTCCTATCTGCTGTCCTCCTTCCGGCACCCAAGCACCTTTCGTGTCTCCCAGAATCCTCTCTCATCTCCACCCTCAGCTCCCATCACGTGACAGTGAGAAAGGCACTGGCCGAGGACGGCCACGCTCACAGGGCCGCGTGGTCAGGCCTCCTCAGGACAGCCACGGAGAGCCGGCAGCCTCCTGCGCAGCTCGCTCTCTGAGGCCTAGGTGACAGCTTTCCCGCCTGACTCCTGCATCACTCGGCTTTCAAGGAGTCTTAAATTCATCGGGACGCTCCCTTTAAACATGCACATCTGCATCAGAAGACCTGCCATTCTTACTAGGCGTTCCCACATACAACAGGCTATAATATATACAATTTTCATGCTAAAGGAAATTCTTCCAAGTTGTACTCATTTATGAGAGTTCTCCTGTTTATCAACATTAAAAAAAAAAAAAGCACACTCCAAATTTTGTCTTACAAAAGGGCTTTATATGGGAATCCTATGTATATAAAAAAGATGACTATTTCAATTTCAAGACCTATTCAAGTGCTCTACCAATACTTAACTGTTAAAGTAAAAATCCTTAATTTTGTTTAAGTAGTGGTTATTTAAGGACTGTTGATCAAAATGTTACTAAAATCAATACCTGAACGATGGCCTGTCTTTGTATTCTTCTCTGTTCTATCAAGGCTTCTTCATCTTCCTCCTCAACATCGAAGTCTTCAAGGCTTAAGAAAAATTTCATCCATACACGTTAATTCCAGACATCCTTAGAGAGTCCAAAACTGTTAACTTGCATACATTAAACAAAATAAAAGCTGGAAAATGTCAGTCATCAGTAAGTTTGAACAGAAACCTTAAGCCACCTCACTCTATCCTTGCTTTTAGACTGTCCTGGTTTGGAATCCTGGCAAGTAAATTTAACCTTCTATGTCTCCTTTTTCTCCTCACCCATTTCACTGCACAAAGACTGGAAACAAAAGAAGGATCCTTAAGCTTAAAAGTCATCACTAGCTGTGATCGAAATTGCAGATG
Organism: Madoqua kirkii; assembly: GCA_006408675.1. NCBI lineage: Eukaryota > Metazoa > Chordata > Mammalia > Artiodactyla > Bovidae > Madoqua > Madoqua kirkii. The sequence goes on along the minus strand of SJYC01054798.1, from coordinate 16,092 downwards.
GAAATTAAGACTTTCAAGTCACATCGTGTTTGTCTAACGTGCAAAAAGGAAGTTATAGGAAAGTTCCATTCTTACTTGTCATCAGATGAAGATTCCTGCTCGACCTTCATTCCTTCAGAAAGACTGCCTTTAAATTTGTCTTCCTTCACTTTGCTTCTGCTCCTACGTCTACGACCGCCCCGCGATCGAGACCGCCTTCTCAGGCGTGACCTGCTCCTCCGACCTCTGTCCCTGTTTGAGGAGAACAGAGAGAGAGAATACACAGAAATGGTCAATTGAAGTTAGGGAGCTCTGAGTGTGCCGGGCACAGGTGTTACAGAACTCTCTGTACTTTTCAAAAGCTCGGTTTTGTTATAAATCCAAAACTGTTCTAAAAATAAAGTCTTTAAGGGGCCAGCAGAAATGTTTTAATGAACACTGATTTAGGTTTAAAGCAAATCTCAACAGTCCGTGTGCGAACCATCACAGGCTGGCGACAGAAAGACTGCATGGCGCCGCAGCTCGTTTCCCAGAGAAAACCGGCTGTGAAGGGAACTCGCCCACGGAGCTTCCAAAGCTCCGGTCTCATGGACCAAAGGGGAGGCTTTACCTTCTCCGAGGAGACCTGCTTCTTCTTCTGGGAGACCGGCTCCGTCTGAGAGGGGAACGGGACCTCCTCCTAACAGGAGATCTGCTGGCCCGTCGGCGGGCTGGAGACCACCTACTGATGGGGCTTGCATCCTTGGACCTTTCCCGCCTGCTGAGGATGTCATCTCGAGGTCGTGTTCTTAAGGGGACCAGATACAGGTTCAGAGAAGAATAAATCAAATCAGAATAAGCAAACTTCTCTTACATGTAAAGGCACTTTAAGAAAGGGCACAGTAACCTGAAGATTGCAAACACAGAATAATGTTTTGTAACAAAAATTCAGACGACAACAGTAACATTTTGGTGCAATGGTCGACACACAAGAGAAGGTCTATTTCCTCTGGTCTCACAATTTGAAGAATCAGTAAAGATTATTTATATTGTTTATCTTTTTCTCATTTCGATAAAACTTGCCCATATAAGGAATAATATTCCATTCCCTTGGTTTGAGGACTGTTTTATTTCTAAATTGCCAACATTTTTTTTGCAATTAAGAGCCTTATTTTTAATGTATCAATTAAGAATAAAATCCCTTTACAATCAAACCTTAGAAGAGAGTTTAGGTAAGAGTTAAGAGAAAATGCCAGTCCACCAAGTTATGGAAGTAAATACTGGTATAACTTATCTGGACGGAAATATGGCAATGTCTTTCTGAAATGTAAATACACGTAATCTCAGACTGTAATTCCACTTCTATGAAACTACCCTAAAAGAAGTTTTACACAGACTCAGTGGCCATCTCTGCACACAACTGTGAAACACTGGAACCAACCTCTATTTTCATCAGTCTCAACAAAGGAAGTTAAATACATTATGATACATCCACAGCGTGAAGTATCATGTTGTCAATACGTAACACACCCCTTACACACTGCCACTCAGTGTTTGATGAGAAAAGAAAACAACTACGGCTAGCAGGAACGGCCGGGATCCTGCTTTTAAGGCGTGTCATATGCGTACAGAAGGGGCTCAAGAGAGACTGCGGTCTCAGGACTGGCAGCAGCGGGGGGACGGGAAGAGTGCCTTTACAGGCTTCCTGCAGGATTTACACGTCTCTCTGATTAGCATGCATCTCTTCTGTAAACTAACACTAAAAACTTGTTTCAAATATTCAACTCTGGTCCCTTAATTAACTCATAAGAATTTCCTTTTCAAACTGAAAGCAACTGAAAGAGAATAGGATCCTTAAGAAAAGATACTGAGACAGTAACACCGTCTCCATGCGGAGCTACAGGCAGGGGACCATTCCATCACTTGGAAGTAAAGAATCAGCAGCAGCTCTTATGAGAACTGCATTCTCAAAGCTTCTCAAAACAGGATAACTCAAACTTCAACATCAGTTCATATTCATACCCATACACAGCAGATGGCTAGGAATTCATGAAATTATGAGACAAGAATTGGTGGATCAAATATATTATATAATACGAATTATTTTTATTACGACTGATTAAAAAAAAATCATTTTACGAGCTCCTATGTTTTTCAACAAGGAGACTATAGGTATATGAGTTAATAACAAAAAAATTTCCCATTTTCAATTGTATTTTGGGGACCAAGAAAACCAACTGTAGTTTCAACTATATTGTTATGATTCAAAATCACACCAATTCAAAAGAATGGACAGGTCACAATCCTTAAACTGATACCTCCATTTTTAAAAATCCCAGCCCACACTATTCAAAAAACAATCCCTGCTCTAGAAACTAACACCTTTCCCATAAAATGCGTAGACTCAGACTTATCAACCAAATTTCTTGGATTTAAAGGTGCGATTCTGCACATTAGATACTAAATCAAGAACTTAAAAAAAACCCAACATTTAAAAGCCACCTACAGTCAAGATACTAACAGAGGCCAACACTGGCAAGGCTCGCACGGCCACCGAGGCAAACTCCCCATCACCTGCTTCTGCTGTCCACAAGTTTTAGCTTCTCCACTGAAACCTGCTGCCATGGCAGGAACCCCTACGGCTCTGAAATCAAGTTACCTTGGAGAAGAGAGGCGCCTCCTCTCAGGCTCCCTGCGCTTTCTTTCCAAGGACCGGCTCTTGGCCCTCCTGCCAGGAGACAGGGTTCGAGAAGGCGACTTGCTCTGCTTAGACCTCCTGTCACTCAGGGGTGGGGACCGACTTCTCCGGGACTTGTCACGCTGTCTCGGAGACAAGCTTCTCCTTTTGGGACTGCGACCAGGCCTCCTACTGGGTGACCTGTTCTCTTTCCCAGAGGAAGCATCTTTAGAGGGCGACTTGACCGGCTTCTTCTCTTTATCAGCTTCAGACCGCCTTGATTTCCTCTCTTTGGACCGCGACCGTCTGTCTTTGGATTTGCCTCTCAAGTCGACTGGGGATCTAGATTTCTTGCCTCGATCACGACTTCTACTTTCATTTATAACAGGGGATTTTTTCCTATCCTTTGACTTCGTCTTATCTTCGACTCTAACCTTGCATCGACAGGAGATCTGGCCTTCCCAACTTTCTCTTGAGAGCGCCGTCTGAGGGCGGGCGACTTGGACTTTCTGGCTTCATCTTGAGACTTACTTCTTTTGGAGGGACTTTTTGACTTTTTCCTTTCCTTTGACTTGCTCCTTGTTGCCTTCTCTTTAACGATTTCAACACCTCCCTTACTTTTCTTTTTATCAGACCTATGTCTAGTCCGTTCTTTGGATCTGCTTTTACTTCGCTTTTTTGTACTATTTTTATTGTCCACAAGTTCAAGTTTCCCCTTCGCACTTGAAGATCTAGTGCTGGACCTATTTCCGTTTCTTGCCTTTTCGTGAATCTCCCCCTCTTCTTCAGAGCCAGACTCATAACCTTGTAATATGAGTCCCATCCCAGACTGGACCTTTCCTTCCATTAGCTCATTATCGAGTTCAGCTTTAATCAAGGCTCTCTGCTTCTCCAAGTCTTCCAGCAGAGCTAAGTCGTCGAGCTTCGTTCTCTTTGCTGGAGACGCGCCTTCTCTGTCGGAAGCGTCAGGGGCCTCTTTCCTCTTGTGCTTCTTGTGCTTGTGCTTGTGCTTATGCTTCTTGTCCTTGTCTTCTTCCGAAGAGTGCTTATGCTTCTTATGCTTGCTTCTGTGTTTATGTTTCTTCTTCTTGTGACGACTGTGCTTATTTTGAGACTGGTCTTCTGATACTTCTCCATTTTCTTCATTAACACTCTTTTCAGAATTAGCATCTTCCATCCTATAAATGTATCAAACACATTTAAAAGACACATTACTTATGGAGCGTTATGTAACAAAATAGCAATGATAAAATATATCTTGATGTGATACATGAAGTTAGCCACTGAAATATTTTATTTCAAAGGTATATGGCAAGAACTGAGCTGAACAGTGATCTAACTCTGTTTCTAACAGTTGAACTCAAATACTGAAAGTATTAAAGGAAATACATAATAGGGGAGGTTAACATAATTATACTTTGTAGAAAAAGGAAATTTGAACCAGTAGTTTTTGCAGTAAGTAACACTGACTTTCTTAAACAGCCACTCAGAAACTTGGTTTTAAAATCAGCATTTCCCATATCGCTCCACACTAAAAGAACCTGCCCATTCTTTTTCCATAAAATATTAGTAACATCCACTGGGACACTAATCTCTTTCTCCACTTGGAATTCGGACACACACACACACACACACACACTTAAACCTCTAGAGCCAAAACAAGCTATACCCAGAGCCATCCTGGGCCTGTGAGCAGCGTCTTAGCCACAGCAGTGCCCGCCCCGCCCGCTCTGGGCAGCGTGATGAGATCGCCGTGCCATCCCGCCCTGGGCTCTCACCACGGACGCTGTCTGCTCCTGACTCTGACCAGCCGCATCTGCAAGGCTGAGGTCCCAGGGTCACCAGAAGCAGGTGATCCTCCTCCTGACATCCAGTTGGAACAATATGGATTAATTTGCTCAAGTCCTCCAAATTATATACTCTTGTACTTTTACTAAGTTTAATGTTTTAATAGTAAGTTTCATGTTTGTACCATTTACTAGAAAGAGCTCCTTGCAAGTTAAGAATTAATGGGTCTATTCAATGTCTTTTAAACACGTCTAAGAAAATCACCTACACATAATGTAGGCATTAAGTCAGGCAGCAGGAAAATAAAAATCTCTTGCTTCTCTTAAGGAAACTTCCAGTGGAAAAGAATCACATGCCTCACTGGAGAGCTGCAACGATAAAGACCTGAGTAAGGGCATTATGGGAATGCTGATGGATCACTTTAAGTCATTCTGAAACGGTCAAGGAAAGTATCTTGTGGATCACAGAAAAACCCAAGCGATTTGTTCAGCAGGGACGTTGGGGGAGAGAAGTTCATCAACAAGGTATTTATTTGGATTAAAAAATAGGCTGAGTAACATTGACCTGAAGAATGAGCATGACATTAACCAGAAAAGTTAAGGGGTATTTTAGAAAAAGGAAAAAAGATCAGTGTTGCCAGGGTGTCAAACTTGGTGGAGAGACTGGTCTAATGGAAGCTAAGCTCTCAAGTAGACGACTCCAGGAGATGGAGAGGTGCAGCACGGGACTCCGGACACACAGCTGAGACGGTGGAGGGTCCCAGGAACTGCAAGGGCAGGCTGCTAGACGGACGGCCCCCAGCCTGGTCTCAGTCTTGAGTAAACTTGGCGGGGCAGGGGCACGACACAGTGGAGGACCCTGGGAAAGCTACTGGCTCACAGCAGTGAGGGGCCGTGGAGGAGACAGAGCCGCCACATGGCAGGACTTGGGATTGGGGGTCACACTGCCAACGGCCTTTTCTGGCACTGGGGGCCTCGGGGAAGGAGAGAGTACCGGCGGGCTGCAGAGCACGCGGTGTCTGCAGCTAAGTCAGGTCTCAGTCTGGGCTGACTTCTCTCTAACAGAGTATAAGAGGACACAGGATAAATAGTCTTTCAGAAAAGTCTATTATCAAAGACTTGGAAAAAGTCTTTGGACTTTTCTCAGACTTGGAAAATAGTCTTTCCTCAAAGACTTGGAAAAAGACAGTGTAGTATCTTTGTATATTAAAAATACCCAACAACATGGCTCTATCAAGGAGGCGAGGGGACATCACAGATTTAAGGTGAAGATACAAAGGCATTTCAACTCTGCTCCTTGTATAGGCTACAACCTCACACAGGTAACCGTCTCCCTTTCCTAGACTCTCCCATCCCACAATCCAGAAAGTGGGCTGTAAGTCCATTCTTCTGAACCTTGCCTTACAGGGGGAAAGTGTGAAATAAATCGAACTAGGCTAATTCAAGATATAGAGACAGGCAGGGAGGACCTTTATGAAGGTTGAGAATCATTTTCAGGAATATAAAAATCCAACTGCCCAAAGTACAAAATCCTACTCAGAGGGGGCAGAACTCAACCCAAAGAGCCTCTAAGAACGGCCCAGAGAACAAAGCTGGTTGGTGAAGTTTGCAGAGCCAGGCTCCAGGGGCTCAAGCCCCGGTCCCACTACTGACTAGCTGCGTGGCCTGAGTGTGAGCTTAGCGGGGAAAGGGGCAGTGCCTGCCTGAGCACGCGGTGGAACCGCACAGTTAACACACACAGATCATAAGGCTCAGCACAGATCTCGGGCCCAAAGTCAGCTGTGCTTACCGTTCAGACACTGGGCAAATTTACTCCCCACGGCGCTGGGGAGCTGCCCATGGACACTCAGAACGTGATTTAAAGAGCAAGGGTCCTGATCAAACCGCCTTGCTCCAACGCCACCTGCAACAAGATACCCCCAGTGTGCCCTGAGACATGCCACTCCCGAGCCTCAGTGTCCCCCACCGCAAAAGCTGGGCAAGTAACACTTCTGACCAACCACAGGTATGTCACTACAACGCGTTCATTCACAGCAAAGCAGTCACTCACGTGCTCAAGAAGCACCACCTCTGCCTGTGTCCCCGGGAAAGATGTGACACCACATTCATGGAGGCAGACAGGACTCATCTGAGGCAGGGGTACACCCAGCGGTGGGAAGGCTGGTGCTACAGCTGACGTCAGAGCTCTTGCTTCTGCGTGAAGGTGCTTTTACAACGTCAGGTCACCATCAGCCCCGAGAGAAAGCTGATTACTGCTTCCTGCCTCATCCAGAGTGAAAACCTGAACCCTTCACCAGTCCAATAGCATCAGCCCAGCCGACCCTGCTCCCCTCAACACCACGGCTCTCCTCCCCCGGGGCGCTCCCGCCGGAAGTACACACTGCCGGTCCCCTCACCTACCTCAGGTCTTGGCTCAGGCTCCACTTTCTCAGTCAAGGTTCCCTGACCAGCTCCCTTTAACTACAACCCCACCCTATCACAAGCACACCCCCTCTCCCCTTCACTGTCCTCCACCTAGCACAGCTCCTGTTTGTGCCCTCCTGTTGTAACATAAGCCCTGTGCAGCAGGATCTTCATCTGTTTAGCTCACTGCCCCATCCCTGAGACCCAGATGATCAACCCTGAGCAGGCACTCAGTAAGTCCTCTGTGTCAAGGCAATGAGTCACAGAGTAACAACAGGTGGCTCCGTGCGGAAGAGCCATCTGCCGGTGCAGGAGATGCGAGAGGTGCAGGCTCGGCCCTGGGTTGGCAAGATCCCTGCAGAAGGGCATGGCAACCTGCTCCAGTCTTCTTGCCTGGAGAATCTCACGGACAGAGGAACCTGGCGGGCCCCAGGGCCACAGAAGTCGGACACGACTGAGCGACTCAACACCAGCGTAGGCAGCGGCCGCCCCGGCCGGCCCATGCTGTCTGTGCGCTCGCTCAGCTCTTGAAGGGGAACACCTGGTCTGTGGCTCACTTACGCTCCTGCGCATATACCTATTTCTTGACCACAGTACCCTCAAATAATTTAAATTTAATCATCTCCCCACAGAAAAATCTCTTCTAACCCTTTTCCAATGGTACTTACAATTTACAAGTTTTCCAAGGCATTTCAAATCCAAATACTAAAGGGTTTACCTTCAGAGGGAGTAATTTCCTCCGAAAGAAAACCTAGCATCTAAAGTTTCTGAGAATCAGGATCAACATCACAGCGGTGCCCAAAGTTACTGCCATTCCCAGGAGTAATCCCAGTTTTCACTGTAACTTAATGAATGTTAACTCAAGAAATAATGACTAGGTTACTAATAAAATGCCCCCTAAGTGCCTTAGGGCCAGCTAACTTAACCTTAACTCCAGAGTTTTCCTACATAGGGGTTAGGCAGAGAGCAGACCTCCAGCCTCTTTTGTTGATCTCTTAAAGCAAATTTCAAAAAAAATAACTGAAGTCTGACTAGGCACATGAGGAAAACTTGAACTCAGCCCATCAATGGCACCCATGTCGCATATAATGAGCACGCTTGTGCTAGGTCACTTAATTTAGGCTCATTAACAATTTTCTTCTAAAGTTTTAGGAAAAGGTTTCTTGTAAAGAAACCTGATCACCTTCTTGGACGATTTTCATTTTGCAGTCTAACACTACACATTTAGTAGGTATATTTCTATACCAAACTGGTCTACAACAGGTTTGTCATAAACCAGTACTTTCTGAGAGCTGAGTGACATCCCTCAAATCTCATCTGGAAGGAAAGCTGCGTTCGGAGTGTGGACAGCATGGTGGGCCAGACAGCGCTCACTCACAGGCTAGCTTATCTCATCCGTCAAACCACCCAGAGTTTTGGGGCATCTGGCACAATAAAAGCAGCCATGAAGTAAAGTGACTTCTCTCTTCACATATATATATATTTTAAAGAATATTCCTAATACCATGCTATATGGGAGGCGTTCAATTCATGCTTTGGAGCTGGGGGCAATGGGGAGCAAAGTGAATGCCAGTGCTTTTGACAAGGAAAATAATTATAACTAAGCCTGTTTCTCTGACAAGTGAGACTCCTTTAATACAGAATTAATGTAGATGCAAAAATAAGGACGGATTCAAAAGACCAACCAGTCTCAAAAGGAACCATTCCACCCCCACTCTTTCCAAACAGGGTATGAGATGCCAAAGAGTTGGAACTGTCATATCTTAAAAACGAACCTTTCTAGGATACTGGAAATAAATAAAAATTATTTCAAGCGTTAAAGGCTAGCAATATTTTCAATAAAAGGAGCCACAAAGCAGAGTGTGAGAGCAGAGCACAAAGCAGGGCTCACGGCGGGGCTGACGGGCGTAAGCCCACCTGCCGCTCAGTGTGGCCCTGCCGCTCAGTGTGGCCCTGGCGAGCGGATGCAGTTCCTCTGTGCTTCCAGTTCCTCAGCTGCAGGACGTGGGGCGCGTCAGGACCGCCTCCACAGGGGTGTCACAGAGACTGAATGAGGGCGCATTTGCTCAGTACCTGGTCTGGGTAAGTTCAAGTAAGTCAATGTATATAAAAATTTAAATGCTTGAAATGTGAAAAAACATTGAGCTAAAGACATCGACAAACTTAAAAGCCACTAAAAAGCATTCAGGGAGCTTTACTTTTTCAAAACATTCCACTTGGAGTAGATTCCACGTGACTGTGAACTCCTTGGTGTGTCCTCAAAAAAAACCTACTCAGACATCACATTTCAGCATTCACTGAGGGCAGCCAACATGGTACTTGCTTTCCTAGTAAACTGTCATTTTCTGTATTAAAACGTTTCAAGTAAGTGAAGTGGGACCATATAAATGGAATATTCTGTGCGTACCAAGTGTGTGTGTGTGTGGGGAGGTGGGTGAGCAGGGAGGTGCAATAAAGACCATCTCAGTGCCACTCACAGTGCAGGAGCCTAAATAAGTAAGATTAAAGCTCGTGTTATTTGAGTATCTAAACAAACATGGCTGCATCCTTCCTGAAAAGGAATCTAAACCGTCCCCGAAATCAAATTAATGGACATAATACTACAGAACTTTGAACAGATGACTAGAAAAATCAGCTGCATAGCCTAAGATTTTCATAGGATCTTCTCATGAAGCCAGGAACAAGGCCTCACTATGAACTCCGTGAAAAACAAAAACAGGCAAAATCTACTTCAGAACCCATCTGCCCTCTTTCAAGTCAAATTGTGAAGATAACGGAGCAGCTTTCAGGGGCCCTAAACGAAAAACTTCTGCTAACTGTCTCTGCCTAGATGAGCAAAGCAAATCCCCAAGCGGTCCGGCACTGGACGCGCAGCGGTGAAGCGACGGGCCGGCTGGGGAGGTGCAAAGATTTTTCCTCTTGTCAGTCCGAAGTTGCCGGGAGACTGTCTCTACCTCCTTCTCAAGACAGCTGGAAACAAATCAGATAATGAGGATGCAAGCAAAAAAAAAAAGGGGGTGGGGGGCGCTACAAGAATACTGTCTTAAAATCCATTCTCTCTCAGGTTCCTGAGCTTTCCTAGCAAACACACGGAAATCAGAACACACTGCTCTCAGTAAGGACCGGTTACCCTAGCAGAATATACGAGGATGCGTCCCCTCGACTGCATCGATGCTTACGTGAGCTTGATTACAGACACGAACCGCTCGGGTTTGCAAGGAGCTGACGGTTCCCATTCTTTATTCCACTGGGGCTCCCAGAGAAGCGCTGTAAACTCGGGCCAAAAACCCTAGTTCTCAGAACCGAGGACTTGGTCTTACTTTGCCTCGAGTTTACGAGCGGCACTAGGCAGAGGAGGAGAAAACAGCAAGGGGACGCTGGGGCCGAGAGCGCCGGGCGGGAGGCGGGGGTGCCCCGCCGGCCGCGGCTCCGGGCGGTGCAGGAGGCGCGCCCGGCGCCCCTCTGCTCCCGGCTCGCAGCCCCGAAGGCTGACACCGGCGGCGGCGCGGGAGCCGCCTGCGGAAAAGAGCGCTCGACGATCGCCGCGCGGGCCGCGCCGCCCGGGTTGCTCCGGGAGACCCGCTCGTCGCCTCAGAGGCGGGCAGGCGCGCCCGCGCCGCCGCCTCGCGCTCGGGACCCGCGGAGGCCGCTCGCGCCCTCGCCTCCCGGGGCAACGCCGCTGCGGCCCCGGCCGCCCTGGACCCAACAGCTAGGCCCTCCGGGCGGGCGGAGCGCCGAGGCCGCCCTCCCGCGCCCCCGCGGCGCCGCGCGGGAGGCAAAGTTTGGCTGCGACCGCTGGGCCGCGAACTTTCCCGCCCGCTCGCCCGCCCGGGCGGCGCTCCGCCCGTCCCTTCTCGGCCGGCCCCCGGCGCAGGCCCTCCGCGCCACCGGACTACTTACTCGGGCTGTTCCCGCAGCGACGGCGCCTCCGCGGCGGCCATCTTGAACTTCCTGACTCCTCGGCAGCGGTGGCGGCGGCTCCGCGGACGGCGGAAGCCAGGGGAGGCGGAGGAAGAGGGAACAGGGCCGTCGCGCATGTGCCGACAGCGTCGAGACCCGTGGAACTTAGCGTCGCTCGAAGAATCCGGATATACAAGTGCATCCGGGGACAGAGCGCACGAGCGTCGTGACGCACTTCCGGAAGGGGCGTGACCGCGGCTGCCCGGTCGGGGCTTTAAAGGTGCGCGCTGATTGGGTAGAAACCGTAGTCGAGTTCTAGGAACCTGGAGAGGGCGTGGAAGGTAGAGGGCTCGGCATCCTGGGCGCAGTTCCGAGAACTGGTCTCGTTGTGGGACCTAGACCCGCGTGAAAATTTTCAAGCTGGGAAAACAGGGTGATTTTGCTTTTTAAACGCCTTCTATCTCTTAGATATAACTCAGTGTGGAGCGGTATTAAGAGAAAGTGTGAAGACAGGCATTTTGAGATACTGCAGCTAGGACTGTATCTGGAACGTTGGGAACTAGTATTGGCACGTTCGCTTGAAACTTTTGGAACTTTGTTTCAAGTTTGGCTGAGTCCACAGGTCAGGAGTCCGTTACTCCTGTGCAGGTTCTCTAGACCTGTAAACTGAATTTTTAAGTAACATTTCTGGTCCAAGTAACTTAATGATTCTGGTTTTCTACAATAATGGAATCTACAGTAATGAGATGAAATGAAGTACTGTATGTGAAAAGTTACTGTCTCTTGGGTAAAAGTTACTGTCTCTAGCTGACTCATTTGAGAAGCCCGTGATGCTGGGAAAGATTGAAAGCGGGAGAAGGGGACGGCAGAGGATGAGATGGTTGGATGGCATCACCGGCTCATGGACGTGAGTTTGAGTAAGCTCCGGGAGTTGGTGATGGACAGGGAGGCCTGGCGAGCTGGAGTCCATGGGGTCGCAAAGAGTCGGACAGGACTGAGCGACAGGACTGAGCGACTGAACTGAAATGAACTGTCTCTTGGAGAACTGTCAGTAACATGTAGGTTTTTACATTCTGTTTGTTTCTCTGAAGAGAATCTTCATACTTGAGCCTGAAAGCAAGGTGATGATCACGTTTATTCTTGTACTCAACTGAGTTTGGGTTTGATTTAGAAATCTGAGTTCAGAATAGCTGAGCTTTTTATATGTCTCTTGATTGTCAGAGGGGAAGAGTTACAAATATTCTTATAAAATAAGTCTCTAGTTGGCTGAATCCCAAATGTGTTAAAATGTTAAGCATTTTCCCCTCATGGACTTTATTGATACGGAATACTAAATCCTTGGATGTTTATTGACATCTGTGGGTTCTCTCACCCTCACCCCACACCCATTGCTGCATTTCTTTGAATGGTCCTTAACTGTTTATTTCATGAAGGGTTTCTTTCTTTCACAGAAAATTCCATGGACGGAGGAGCCTGGTAGGCTACAGTCCATGGGGTTGCAGAGTCGGACACGACTGAGCAACTTCACTTCGTTTCTTTGTTTCTCCTTAATTATCAAATTCAGGTATAATAACTTAGGAGGCTTCTTTCAAAGGAAAGAGTTTTCAGAAAATGGTTTATATTTTCACCCATATATTTATTGATGTACTAGTAGTGTGTAGGTTGGAATTTCAGAATTATGCTAATTGTTCCTATCTCTATATCTTTTTTAAAGGTATTATGTATACAGCAATACAGCATGTAAATACAGAATGTAAATACTTTCTTGTATTTATTCATTATAGTCTTGGTCCCACGAAGGCAAGGCCATGTGTCACTGTGTTAAAAATAGCTCACATATGCTATTAAAATATCATTAGTACATTATTTTTAAATAAATGATTTCAAAGTGAAAATAAACATGGTGTATGTAGTACAAACCTATAACAGACCTCTTCTTGGAAGTGAGTACAAGCCTGTAAGAGATCTCTCTTGGATATAAAGTAGAATAATACCCTTTAAGGCAAAAGAAGCCTGGTAAACTGGCACTCAGAGGTAAGGTGACTTGACTGTGATGACTCAGTTCTGAGGTGCCAGGCCATGGTTTGAACTGAAATTTCTCGTGTCTGCACTCTTTCTTCTTACTGTGCTGTTTCCCACAGAAAAGTCCTTTATTTAGCATCTCTCTGTAGTGCACCCATCCACACAGTTCTTTGGTTTTCAAATGCTTTTTGAATATAAGTAATGGAAACGGTGAGGAGGGCATGGCAACCCACTCTAGTACTCTTGCCTGGAGAATCCCGTAGACAGTAGCCTGACAGGCGGCAGTCCCTAGGGTCACAAGAGTTGGACATGGCTAAAACGGCTTAGCATACCCGCGATGGAAAGCGTACTGACTGGCACCAGAAATTCCTCGTTTTTCCTCGGCCCAGAAATGTCGCTCGCTCGCTCTTGATGATTAGTGGAGCGCTTATACATCAGTCTGTTTCTTCAGCCTTAATGTCTCCCCGGCCCCCACCCCACTCTCCATTTCTTTGCAGCATCTTTAACGTGGAGATTAAACGAAGCATCCTGAGTATGGGGAAGGATAGGTGGGGAACAGAGAAGGTTCAGGTTTGAAGACTGATTATGGCTGGCTCAAGTTGAGACTTGGACAAATCATTCAAGTTTTAAAAGAGAGCAGAGTGAAAGTCAAGCTTCAGAAAACGATGCTGGCAAACCTCTCCTTTAAACATGCCTCACCAGATGTGCTCGCACGGTGCTACCTTCGGAGAGCGCACAAGGACTCACTCCAAGCTGTTCGTAGTTTTGGAAGAAGCGGCGCTCTCTGAAGGCAGAGTTGAAGCAAACGTCCACTTATTACTTTAATCGTTCAGCAGACGTTTCCAAAGCAACAGACTTAAGCCCGACTTTTCATTTTCAAACCCAAAGCCCGTCGTTGCAACCGCGCTGCTTTCTCGCGTTTGGAAACCTTTGCACTGGAAAGCTGCAGGGGCAGAGCCTCGAGGAAGGGCTGGCCCCGCCCACTGGAAGTCCATGGAGGCGGGGCCTCCGCGGAGGGCGGGGCCTCGGTGGCTACGGCTTGGTTGCTCGAGAGACGTGGGATCTTCCCCTACCAGTGATTGAACCCCTGTTTCCTGCATTGGCAGGCGGATTCCTGTCCACTGCGCCACCAGGGAGGCTCCTAAAGTGTTTTTTAAAAAGCTCAGCTATCACTTTTGCGAGGTTGTGAGTATATGCGGGGAGTGTTTTTGTAAACTGAGTGGAATCACAGATAACTATATCTCATTTTCAGCAACGTTTTCCCACCACATTTATAATACATTGTAAAATTGTGTGCCTTGCAGTGAAAAGTTAACACCCAATTGTATGTCAATCATCTCAATAAAATTGGGAAAAAGCAAATTTAACACCAGCTTTTACAAATGCCTTTTTATGCATTTCTTTTTTTTTTTTTTCCTGTTTGTAGGTTTGTATTGTTAAACTAATGAATTCAAATGTAAGTTCCAGTACACATCCTGCGATCCGGACGTTCAGCAGAGGAAAGCATAACTTCCGTCCTTCTTTCCTGGGGAAGACTTTGAAACTCTGCCCTTGGGAGAAATACTGTCCTTAGAGGTAAGTGGGTTCAATCTTTACCCAATCACCAGCAGCACAAAGAACAACCTCAGGATCCGCATTTTAATTTCCTGTTGAGTGACAGGTGGTATTACAGTTTTGAACCAGAAATGAAAACCCACTCAGATGAAAACTTCCAAGCTTTAGAATGTAGATCAGTCGGAAAACAGAGGAAATCTGGAAACAATGCAACCGTGTGCCAAGCGCCCCCAGACCCCAGCCCTAGGGGCCACAGCAACAGTCCTCGCCTGTCGGAAGAAAGCCTGATGGTGCCTGTGAACTGCCTTTCTCTCCTGTGGCTCCTGTCCTCTCTCTGTGCTAAAAGCAGGCAGGAGAGACAGAGACCCAGCAGAGCCCTCCCTAACTGTTGCTCTGTGCTGAATTTCTTCTGCACAACCTCAGAACCGTGGGAGAATGCAGGGTCCAAAGGAGTTTCAAAATGAGAGTGATGAAAGTCAGAAAAGGAGGAAGAAATGACAGTCGAGTTCGCCTCTTAGAATGTAGCGAAAGAAGCCTTCCATGTAGCCTGTTTTTAATATGTACATTTATTTACTTGGCTGCGTTGGGTCTGAGTTGGGCCGGACCGGGTCTTTCTTTGCAGCTCACAGACCCTCCAGTCGCGTCATGCAGGCTCAGTGGTTGCGAGTAGGGGACCTACCTGCTTCCGCTGCATGTGGGGTCAGTCCCCAACCGGGGATGGAACCAGCGTCCCCTCATAGCACAGCGGATTCTTAACCACTGGACCACCAGGGAAGTCCTTGTGTAGCCCACTTTAGGCTGCAGTCGTACTAAATTATGTTGTGTGTGTCAAAAGAGACCTTTCGGAGCTGCGAGTTTCTGTTGTAATTGAGTGCTAAGTAGCGTTTAACAAGAAGACACCTTTTTTCACATGCTAGTGAAATTAACTGTCAGTGCGTGATAGAGAAAAAGTTTTCTTGGCACAGAATGGTTGGGGGAAACATGGAAATCAGTCATCTAGGGAAGGAGTCAGTCATGGTGTTTAAAGAAATTATCCGAAGTGGCTTTCCTTGACACTGAACACCTAGGAAACTTCAGGAGAGTTCTCATTATGACAACTGACTTCTCATTATGATAGCTGACTATCCTACCGGAAAGTTTGGAGCATTTCTTTTTTGTTGCTGCTGTTCTTGTTCAGTCATTTTCAATGAAATTCAGCAAGTTGTATTTGTTTGAAAATATGCCTATAATTTATTTGTTTGCCTGTGCCGGGTCTTAGCTGTGGCAAGCAGAATCTTCAGCTGTGGCGTGCAGACGCTTGGGTGCCACAAGTGGGCTCTAGTTCCCTGACCAGGGATCGAACCTGGGCCCCTGCATTGGAAGCGTAGGGCTACTGCCTTAATGGATACTGAGGTGGCAGCACTTTTACAACCTTTGATTTTCACCATCAGCACAATGACAATGCAGCCAAAACGGCAGGCAGCGTCTCAGTGTTGTTATAAAGTAGCTTCGACATTGCAGACCCCAGGAAAAGCTTCCGGGAGCCCCTAATGATTCATGGACCACTCTTGGAGAACCGAGACGGTCGTTGGAGAACCTAGTCAAGTAGACGGAGTACTGAGGGACTGCGCGGTGCCCGGGTTCTCACTGCCAGGTGAGGGCTCTCGCTGGTGGAGGGCAGCAGAGCTCAGCACGACGTGGTCTAGCGCTGGATGGAAGAGCACAGAGAGGAGACGGAGGGAGATGAGCTCCAATACTTAGGGTGTGTTGCCCCCCCCCCCGCCCCCCCCAGGGCCCCCCCCCCCGGCCCCC
>SJYC01054796.1:0-16279 GCA_006408675.1 Madoqua kirkii | reverse complement strand
GTGTGTGTGTGTGCGGTGTGTCTCTCTCTCCTGGGGTGTGTGTGTGTGTGTGGTGTGTGTCTGTGTCTGTGTCTCTCTATGGACATCCTCCACCAGGGGGCAGCGAAGGGCCATCCTGATTTCGCATGTACGCGAGCTTCCACTAGCCGCGCTCAGGTTGCGAGCAGACATCAGGCGTCTTCAGAGAGTGAGGAAAGCAGAGGGCAAGGTCACGGCTTCCATGGCCTCCGTGCTGTCTTCCGCGTGGTCTAACGTGGAGTTTGTCCTGCAGAGTGTATCGCGCCGCGGTTTCGGAGAGAGCCTTGTAACTGAAAGCTGGCTGTGGGGTCAGCTCTGGCACTGAGTGCGGGAAGCATGGCTTGCCAGCTGTGAAATTTTCGCATGTACGCGAGCTTCCACTAGCCGCGCTCAGGTTGCGAGCAGACATCAGGCGTCTTCAGAGAGTGAGGAAAGCAGAGGGCAAGGTCACGGCTTCCATGGCCTCCGTGCTGTCTTCCGCGTGGTCTAACGTGGAGTTTGTCCTGCAGAGTGTATCGCGCCGCGGTTTCGGAGAGAGCCTTGTAACTGAAAGCTGGCTGTGGGGTCAGCTCTGGCACTGAGTGCGGGAAGCATGGCTTGCCAGCTGTGAAACCTGGAAAGGCTACTTAAACTTTCTGAGGCTGTTTCCCCATTTAGTAGGAAAAAAAAAAAGCTGGGGCGTGAGTAGAACAGCAAACGCTCTTCACGTGGTTTCAACAGCACAAGGGAATTTTATGTCCAGGAGGGGCTGGGAGCCCTGAACGGGGAGAGCTGGAAACGACTGGTCTGATGGCGGTGCTCGCCCGGAGGAAATCCTGCTAAGGGTCTGAAAAGGAAGGCAGAGCCCGTTACGGAGGCAGCTGCACAGATGGATGGAGGGATAGATTTACGATTAAGTTTTGGCCGTGCTGGGCCTCTGCTGCCGCGCCTGGGTTTTCTCTAGTCTGGTGAGCAGGGGCTGCTCTCCCATTTCAGGTGTGCAGCAAAGTGACTCATCACGTATGTTCTCGCTGAGATTCTTTTCCATCGTAGGTCATTACGAGCTGTTGGACAGCGTGCCGAGTCTTATACAATAGGTCCTTGTTGTCCATCTGTTTTACATAGAAGATGGTGTCATTCTCGGTCATAGAGAAAGGAAGAAACTGGGAGGACAGTTGTGGACTGGAGCTTTCCTCTGACTGGATCAGAGCTTCTTCACTCATACATACTCCCCTTTCCATTTTTATCAGTCATTATAGCTTTCAAAGCAGTATAATTCTGTATCCAAAGCCTAATATTTTCACTTGTTTGTACGTTTGTTGTAGGGCGTTTACAAAGCATAAACATTAAGAAGAGAAGCGCCCACCGTCTCCTAGAGGCTGTGTGTCCTCCGGGTCCGTCTGTCCTGTCTGCACACGGCCCGCGCTCATGAAGGCTCAGAACGTGCCCGCTGCGTGTGACCACCTTCTTCACGTAAGGACGTGTGACGGCGTGGCTCTCCGCGGGCTGTGTCGATGCGAGTCGTGGCTGCAGGGGTCGCGTGTGTCGACTGCCCGGGAATGATGCTCTCCTTGTCCCTCCCACCCCGCAGGGGCAGCCACACCGGCCGTTAAGCCATGAAGAGGCCTCCTCGCTGCTGGGGAAGCGGCGCCGCCTGCGACCCCGGGGCCCGCGGAACCTCGCCGGCAGCCTCAGGGCGAAGGGCGGCCCATCGGGGGGCTCCGGGGTCCTGCTCCGGTGCCTGATTTGCAAAGGTCAGTGCCCACCTCAGTGGCCTTGGCTGTTATTCTTGAATGTAACGTGATGTCGCATTTTCTTGGTAATATTTACTCTGTTTTTAAGAAAGTGTTTTTCTCTTAAATAAGTATTTTAAAGTCTTTTTGGCAGATTTCATTGAGATGATATCTTGAGAAGTAGATAGGTTTCCTTTAAAAAAAAAACTTTTTTTTTTGTATCGAGATATAGCCAATTAACAATGTTGTGATAGTTTTAGGCGGACAGCTAAGGGGCTCAACCATACATAAACATGTATCCATTCTCCCCAAACTCCCCCCAATCCAGGCCCCGCTAACCCTGAGCAGAGTTCCGCGTGCCGCACAGCAGGTCCTTGCTGGTGGCCCACTTTAAACACTGCCGTCTGTACCCGTCCACCCCCAGCTCCCCACCCTTCCCCCCATGCTTCCCTCCAAGTGACTGTAAGTCCGTTCTCTAAGTCTGTGAGCCTTTTTCCTGTTTGGTAGGTAAGTTCATTTGTATCACAAATCCATAGGTTTTCATGGGTAATTGGCCTCTCAAATTATCACCACAATTAATGTAACAATACATAACTGATTGGAATGGTGGTTTGGGCATATAAAAATCCAATTTAAACATAGAGTGCACCTGACTTTATTTCCTTCTTGACAGAGCAGAAACCATGACATTGGGCGGAATTCGTTGTTTTTGTGTTAACTTTAACTTCAGACGTCCAGTGCCTTTCTCTGTTGAGCATGATTTTTTTTACTGTGATAGCTATGACACTTCAGCATCTTTCAATACTGTTCTCGTTTGTTCTTGCCTCATTTATCCATTCCTAGCACACCCATAAGTATGTTTTCAGATGTCTTTTATATTTTTCCAGTCTTGCCTAGAATATCATGTCTCATATCATTTGGTTATTTTTTTTAATAATATAATATCTGCATTTGTCCTCATATCACTTACCAACTTTTATCTATTTTAAATAGTTTTGTTATCAGGCTTGTATTTTAAAAAGAAAAAAAAAACTTGCAGATTTTTATTTGTCCGAATCTTCCGAGTGCGTCTTTGATTGTTTTGTTTGTGTCATGAAACGGCTGTGAGTTTTGCTGTTGTTTGGCTGTGCCACGTTGCACGTGGGATCTCAGTTCCCCGAACAGGGATCAAACCAGCACCCGCCCCCCGCCCCGCAGTGAAGCAGGAAGTCTTAACACTGGATGCCGGGGAAGTCCTGCCTGTGAGTCTTTATTGAAAATGTCCAAGTTGTCTCTTTTTGGCCCCAGGAGGAGAGGTTTTCTTTAATTCTCAGATGACGACATCTGTTGCCATCAGGGTTTGAGGTCAGCCCACACCTGCTCCTGCAGCGACGTTCTAGCCAGTTTCGGTGAGGGGGAGGCACGTGCCTGCCTGTTGACTGTAAAGTATGCTGCACAACTTGGCCTTGTCTTCATCTCCACTTCTGCCATCCTCATCTAAGCCACCAGAATGTCTCTCTGCTTGTATTTCTTTACTCCCAAAGCAGCAGAGTGATGTTTAAAACATTAATCAGAGCAAAGATCCCTCAGTGTTTTCTCCTTGTACATCAAATAAAATCCAAATTGCTTATTGTGGTTCAGAAGCCCTTAGATGTTCGGTCCTCCCTAAATTTTCTCTTGAGCTCTTTAAGCTCCAGACACGCCCTCTTTTCCTCTATTTCAATCTCTAAGCTTCTTCTAGTCTTAAATCCTCCTGGTGGTCTTCCTCTGCCAAGACTTCCGTTCCTTTCATCCCGAGTGTTCAGTTGTCCTGGCTTTCAAGTCTTGACTGGAAGGTCGCATCTTCAGTGCCTCTCAGTCTCAAGAGGCCTCTCACCCCCAACTACCAGTCACCATCCCCTGCTGCCCTATTCCATTTCCTCCTCGTGACTCAAGACTGTGTACAATTGTCCCTCCTGCTCTGCATGCTTCCCCAGCAGCTCAGCAGAAAAGAATCTGCAGGCAATGCAGGAGGTGCAGGAGACGCGGGTTTGATCCCTGGGTCAGGAAGATCCCCTAGAGGAGGAAGTGGCAGCCTGCTCCAGTGTTCTTTCCTGGGAGAGTCCATAGACAGAGGAACCTGGCAGGCTATAGTCCCTGGGGTTCCAAAGAGTCGGACGCGACAGAGCAAGGCTGCAGTTGGCACGCAGGTCCCAGTCCTCTAGAGAAGGTGGCTGCGTCGCGATCCTGAATAATAGTTCTTCTTAGGAAAATTTTAGCACGTCCTTTATTTCTGTAGTTGCTGACAAGCGCTTTATTTCACAGAATGAAAGGCATCTGCCTGGGCTAAAAGCACAGGGCCCGGTCTTTGTGGGGCTTTCCTTTCTGTTGCAGAAATCAGTTTTCAGCTGCTCTGTGTGATGGTAATTCTCTGTTGTGAATTCTCTCCTGAGAATTCTCTGTTGGAGGGCTAGGGGTTTTGGTTTCCTTGATGTTCCTCAGCTTTGAGGTTTTGTTTAAGATTTGTGTTTTAGGAAGAAACATTTCCATGGTTACACCCACTTCTTTACCATCCTTGGGGTGGGGGTGCGGAACATGCTGACAAGTAGCCTGCTCCATCCCTGGATTTCTACAGAGATGTCCTTTGTATCTGCCTGCGTATGAAACTTCTTGGGCAACTTCCATTTCCGTGCACTTATTCCCTTGAATGCTTTTCTTAAATGAAGCATGTTTCAAGATTAGGAATAAATGACTTGGATTGGCAAGTTAAACAGGGATGGCCTATGTTATGTTAATGGTCTAAATTCAATGTGAGATGAATTTAGAGGTAAGTGTATGAAGGGAGAGATTGTTTCAGAGGCAAACCTGAAGAGCAGCATCGGGCAGTAATCACACACGTGTGTAAAGAATCAATACTGCGTTCAGAAAGACTGTGTTCAGAAATAGCATTCCGTTTTTTTAGTATAAAATTTCATGTCAAAATATTAGAACGAGCGTCTGCGCTTTCACTGAGGCAGAGCCGTGAAACTCATTTTTCCTCAGACAGTCTGTATGCTTGTTGTGATTCCACTGGTCCAGACACACACACTCCAGCACTTGGGGAGCATCACAAAGCATTTGCACAGATGCATCTGAATTCACACTCATGAGATAATTTCAGCTGAGAAGACGAAGCAAGCGAGAGACCTCAGCATCAATGCAAAGTCTAGATTCTGGAAAAGTAGTGCAGGTTTTTTTTTTTTTTTTAAGTTAAAGTAATAGTAACTGCACAGTTGCACTCATCTCACACGCTAGTAAAGAAATGCTCAAAATTCTCCAAGCCAGGCTTCAGCAATACGTGAACTGTGAACTTCCTGATGTTCAAGCTGGTTTTAGAAAAGGCAGAGCAACCAGAGATCAAATTGGATCAATTCCAATATCCGCTGGATCATGGAAAAAGCAAGAGAGTTCCAGAAAAACATCTATTTCTGCTTTATTGACTATGCCAAAGCCTTTGACTGTATGGATCACAATAAACTGTGGAAAATTCTGAGCTGGGAATACCAGACCACCTGACTTGCCTCTTGAGAAATCTGTATGCAGGTCAGGAAGCAACAGTTAGAACTGGACATGGAACAATAGACTGGTTCCAAATAGGGAAAGGAGTACGTCAAGGCTGTATATTGTCACCCTGCTTATTTAACTTATATGCAGAGTACATCATGAGAAACACTGGACTGGAAGAAACACAAGGTGGAATCAAGATTGCCAGGAGACATATCAATAACCTCAGATATGCAGATGACACCACCCTTATGGCAGAAAGTGAAGAGGAACTAAAAAGCCTCTTGATGAAAGTGAAAGAAGAGAGTGAAAAAGTTGGCTTAAAGCTCAACATTCAGAATCGCTGAGTTAAATATCCTTGATTTTCTTTTATACAAAATTATGTGTATGCATTTGTATCTGAACTCTTCTGTTTCATTAGTTTATTTCAAGGCCAGTGTCACAATTTTAGTTACTATAGCTTTACAGTATCTTTTGTATTTGGGATCCTTCATTATTTTTCTTTTTAAAAGATATGTCTGACTATTTTATTCATTTTCCATTCCAGATTAATCTTAGAATCAGCTTGTTAAATTCCAGGACAAATCCTGTTGGGCTTTTGTTTGAGCTTATATAAAACTTACAGACTAATTCATTGAAACAAACATCTGCATTATACTAAGGTATCCTATTCAAGAACGCAGTATGTTTCTTCATTAATTCACATCCTTTAAATATATCAATGATGTTTTATGATTGTCTACATACTGATTTTATACATCTCTTAGATTTATTTCAAAACATTTTATTTATTTTTACATTTTTAACTTTATTTTATATTAGAGTATAGCCAATTAACGATGTTGTGATAGTTCAGGTGTGCAGCAGAGTGACTCAGCCATACATATACATGCATCCATTCTTCCCCAACTCCTCTCCCATCCAGGCTGCCACATAGCATTGACAGAGTTTCTTGTGCTAAACAGTAAGTCCTTGTTGGTTATCCATTTGAAATATAGCAGTGGGTACATGTCGATCTCAAACTCCCTAACTATCCTTTCACCCCACCATTTCCCCTGGTAACAAGTTCATTCTCGAAGTCTGTGAGTTTGTTTCTGTTTTTTAAATAAGTTCATTTGTATCATTTCTTTTTAGATTCTGCATATAGGCAATGTCATATGACACTTATCTTTATCTGTTTTACTTCACTCAGTTTAACAATCTGTAGGTTCATCCATATTGCTGCAAATAGCATTATTTCATTCTTTTTGTGACTGAGTCATATTCCATTGTATATATGTACCACATCTTTATCCATCCTCTGTTGATGGGCATTTTGGTTGCTTCCATGTCTTGGCTTTTGTAAACAGTGCTGCAATGAACATCAGGGTGCAAATATCCTTTTGGACCATGTTTTTCTCTTGATATCTGCCCAGGAGTGGGATTGCAGGGTCATATGGCAGCTCTTGTTTTAGCTTTTTAAGGAACCTCCATACTCTTCTCCATAGTGGTGTTACCAATTTACATTCCCACCAACGGTGTAGAAAGATTCCCTTCTCTCCACACACTCTCCAGCATTTATTGTTTGTGGATTTTTTGATGATGGTCATTTTCACTAGTGTAAGATGAAACTTACTCATTGTAGTTTTGATTTGCATTTCTCTAATAATTAATGATATCAAACATCTTTTCATGTGCCTCTTAGCCATATGTATGTCTTCTTCGGAGAAGTGTCTATTTAGGTCTTCTGCCCATTTTTGATTGGACTGTTTGTTTTGGTGATATTAAGTCTCATGAACTGTTTGTAAAATTTGGAGACTAATCCCTTGTCAGTCACATCATGTGTGAATATTTTGTCCCAAACTAAAACATTTTATTTTTTATATTGCTATTGTAACTGGGGTTTTTTCCTGTTTCATTGTTTAATTTGTTATTGCTGGTTTGAAGGAAAGCTATTGATAATTTTTGCTCCTATTCTATCTGGGAATTTGCTGTCAGTCGTTAAGTCATGTGCGACTCTGTGACCCCATGGACTGCAGCATGCCAGGCTTCCCTGTTCTCCACTATCTTCTGGAGTTTGTGCAAACTCACGTCCATTAAGTTGGTGATGCCATCCAATCATCTCATCCTCTGCCACCCTTTCTCCTCTTGCCCTCCATCTTTCCCAGCATCAGGCTCTTTCTAATAAGCTGGCTCTTCCCATCAGGTAGCCAAAGTATTGGAGCTTCAGCATCAGCCCTTCCAAAGAATATTCAGGGTTGACTTCCTTTAGAACTGACTGGTTTAATCTCCTTGCAGTCCAAGGAACTCTCAAGAGTCTTTTCCAGCACAATTCGTAAAAAAAAGAAAAAACAGTGCTGTACCCTCTTATTAAATTGAATACATTTTGAAAGTAGACATTGTAAGTAAAATAACTGGAAAATTAACTTCTGATATTCATATATAATTTTAGTTGTTTGTGGCATAAATAGAAAAATAACGAACAATTTTATTTCACTTCCTTGGAACTGACATCAGTATTCACTAGATTAGAGTAGAAAGATACGCACACTTACCCATATCTGTTAGGTTAATTTTTCCAGATCTCATTTTAAATTAAATTTAGGTTTAGAAAGCTTTGGTAATGTACTGTAAGACCTCAGAGTTCAAATACTGCCTGACATCTCAGAGCTTCGGAGGGTTCTGTGAGTTCCCTGTTCCCTCTGGATATGCACCCTCACCCAGCAGGAGAGGCTTCCCTCTGGGTTAGTTCCTTTATCGGCCAGATCAGCTGGACCCTGTGGAGTCCTCAGCCTCTTGAGTTTCACTTCCCTGTCAGTTTGTGGAATTATTCAAACAAACCAATCACATCCTTCAGCAAGAACCCGGCAGCACCTGCAACCTCCTGTGACTGCAAAGCCTGCCTCCCACCTCCCCTGCTGATTCACTTGCTCTCCTATGGCGCCTTTGTGTGGCCTTACGACTGCAAGGAGATCCAACCAGTCCATTCTGAAGGAGATCAGCCCTGGTCGGCTAGTCAAGGCTATGGTTTTTCCTGTGGTCATGTATGGATGTGAGAGTTGGATTGTGAAGAAGGCCGAGCACCGAAGAATGGATGCTTTTGAACTGTGGTGTTGGAAAAGACTCTTGAGAGTCCTTTGGACTGCAAGGAGATCCAACCAGTCCATTCTGAAGGAGATCATCCCTGGGATTTCTTTGGAAGGAATGATGCTGAAGCTGAAACTCCAGTACTTTGGCCACCTCATGGAAGAGCTGACTCATTGGAAAAGACTCTGATGCTGGGAGGGATTGGGGGCAGGAGGAGAAGGGGACGACAGAGGATGAGATGGCTGGATGGCATCACGGACTCGATGGACGTGAGTCTGAGTGAACTCCGGGAGCTGGTGATGGACAGGGAGGCCTGGCGTGCTGCGATTCATGGGGTCGCAAAGAGTCGGACACGACTGAGCGGCTGCACTGACTTCATGGCTTATCTTGTGTTATTCAGGGAGGGGATGAGGATTTTAGTTCCGAGCTTAACTGCTCATGTGCAAGCGTTTGGCTGTGGTTCACCGTCAAGTGTTTACTGAGTTTCACCACCTGCTGTCGCCCCAGTTTCCCTAAGCCTTAGGTCCTGTCTTTTCCTCCCGAGAGACCTCATCTTTTTATTTTTTTCTTAATTTATTTGGCTGCATCGGGTCGTAGTTGCAGGATCCTTTGTTATGACACAGGCTCAGTTGCTCCCACAAAATATGGGATCTTATTTCCCCAACCAGGGGTCAAACCTGGGTCCCCTGCATTGCAAGACAGATTCTTTACCACTGGACCATCAGGAAGTTGTTAGAGCCCTCCTCTTTTACTTTGATATCTCTCTCCTCCCCTGACCTATCTCAGTTATCAGTTCAGTTCAGTTCAGTCACTCAGTCATGTTTGACTCTTTGCGACCCCATGGACTGCAGCACGCCAGGCCTCTTTGTCCATCACCAAACTCCTGGAACTTACTCAAACTCATGTCCATTGAGTCGGTGATGCCATCCAACCATCTCATCCTCTGTCGTCCCCTTTTCCTCCTGCCTGCAATCATTGCCAACATCAGGGTCTTTTCCAATGAGTCAGTTTTTCGCATCAGGTGGCCAAAGTGTTGGAGCTTCAGCTCCAACATCAGTCCTTCCAGTGAACGTTCCTTAAATGTTTCATCTGTCTCTTATACACATCTAGATGTGTATAAGAGACAGGTCGGTGATGCCATCCAACCATCTCATCCTCTGTCGTCCCCTTTTCCTCCTGCCTGCAATCATTGCCAACATCAGGGTCTTTTCCAATGAGTCAGTTTTTCGCATCAGGTGGCCAAAGTGTTGGAGCTTCAGCTCCAACATCAGTCCTTCCAGTGAACGTTCCTTAAATGTTTCAGGAGATAAACTCCCAGAAGTGGAGCCGCAGGGGCAAATGAGTGGAAAGATGTAAATTCAAGAAACACCAGGAAATCACCTTAAAGACTACACCAGTTTATACTCCAAATAAAATGTAAGATGGTGACTTTTTTTTTTTTTACTACATTCTTACTGACTCAGGACATTATTCTTTTAAAGGAAGTATTTGCCGGTCTGATATGAGCTGATGGTTCAGGACATGCCCCCAGTGTATGGCGTCTTAGCACTTTGAATAGTTTAAGCTGAAAACTTTAAAAATGGCAGACTTTTTGCCCCAGCCTCCTTTAAAGTTCTATTTTACTGAAATATAGTTTGTTCACAATGTTGTGTTAATTTCTGTTGTAAAGTGACTTAGCTATACGTATGTATATTGTATGTAGTCTCCATTGTACATATATATGTACTTCTTTTCCATTATGGTTTATCCTAGGATACTGAATACAGTCCCCTATGCTATGTGGTGGGAGCTACATAACAGTTGGCATCTGCTCATCCTGAACCCTGGTGCTTCTGTCCCCCACCCCCTGCCCCTCGGCAACCACAAGTTTGTTCCTTATGTCTGTGAGTCTGTTTCTGTTTCTAGGATATGTTTGTGTTGTATTTTAGACTCTGGACTTCCCTGGTGGCTCAGTGGTAAAGATCCACCTGCCGAAGCAGGAGACACGGGTTTGATCCTGGGGTCAGGAAGACCCCCTGGAGAAGGAAATGGCAACACGGTCTAGTATTCTTGCCTGGGAAATCCCGTGGACCGAGAAGCCTGGCAGGCTAGAGTCCATGGGTTGCAGAAGAGTTGGACACGACTCAGAGGCTAAAGCACAGCAACATTTGAGGCTCCACATACCGTTCAGCCGCTCAGCCGTGTCTGACTCCTTGCATCCCATGGACTGCAGCACGCCAGGCTTCCCTGCTCTTCACCAACTCCCGGAGCTTGCTCAAATTCGTGTCCATCGAGTCGGTGATTCCATCCAACCATGTCATCTTCTGTCGTCCCCTTCTCCTCCTGCCTTCAATATTTCCTAGCATCAGAGTCTTTTCCAGTGAGTCAATTTTTTGCATCAGGTGGCCAAAGTATTGGAGCTTCAGCTTCAGCATCAGTCAGTCTTTCCAGTGAATATTCAGGACTGATCTCCTTCAGAATGGACTGGTTGGATCTCCTTGCAGTCCAAGGGACTCTCAAGAGTCTTCTCCAACACCACAATTCAAAAACATCAGTTCTTCTGCGCTCAGCCTTCTTCACAGTTCAGCTCTCACATCCATACATGACCACAGGAAAAACCATAGCCTTGACTAGACGGACCTTAGTCGGCAAAGTAATGTCTCTGCTTTTGAATATGCTATCTAGGTTGGTCATAACTTTTCTTCCAAGGAGCAAGTGTCTTTTAATTTCAGGCTGCAGTCACCGTCTGCAGTGATTTTGGAGCCCCAAAAATAAAATCTGTCGCTGTTTTCATTGTTTCCCCATATATGTGATATCAAATGGTATTTGTCTTTCTCTTTCTCAACACCTTTTTGAAAAATCTAACCCCCTCCATGATCTGAGGTTTCAGTTTTATAATATACAACACAGTCTATATATTTGAGTCTGTGTCCATCCTCTCTCTTCTTATATAAAGAAATGCAGTTGACTTTGTATAAAAACCTTGTACTTGTCTCCTCATTAAAATCTCTTGCTGAAAGATCCTGCATGCCTCAACTAAGACCCAATGCAACCAATAAATAATAAAATAAAATAAAATAAAATCTCTATTTCTATCATCGTGCCTGTTGATTCTTTGTGATTTTCTGTCAAAATGACCATACCATTCTCTAATTAAGATTATCTTCTTAATTCTCTAATTAAAAGATTCTCTATTTTTTAGGGATCTAGATCTCTAAAAAAAGATTCCTTAATTAAGATTATCTTCAATCCTTTTTAATCTTTCTAATCCTTTTCATTCAATTTATATTTCTTACGTACTTAGATCCTTCAAGTCACAGTTGCTCATTTTTAATTTTTTTTAAACTTAAAAATACACACAAAATAAACAAATATGAAAACACACAAGCCAAAAAAAAACCACCCCACCTCTTCTATATTTTAACCCTAAGGCTGAAGCAGCTGAAAATTAAACTCAAAATTTGAAATTTAGGGTCGCTGAGTTACTCTGTCAGTTAAAGTCACCATTGATGTTAGTAAAAGTTAGAACACAGAGTTGGGAAAAATCAAGACATGAATTGGCAGGGGACACTTGGGAGGGCTCAGAGAACCCCACAGGGAATTCATCTATGGACGAACAATAACAACAAACATTTGCTTAAAAGATGGGCAAAGGGACTAAACAGACATTTCTTCAAAGAACACAGTTCACTGCATCTGAATCACATCAGCAAAGAAAACACAACTTCTTTTTTAAAGACACCAGTGATAAATGTATTGACTAAAGGAATGTATCCCTCAGCTTCTCGCTTGCAGACAGCCTCCAGGTTAGATTATTGGGACCTCAGAAAGCATGAGTGGTGTAGAATATGTTCCAGTTTTCATGTGCTCATGTTCAAGCTGGTGTGTGATAGTCCCTTGATGCAGTTATTAAATAATGTGGCCTCTAAGCTGGGTGTAGGTGAAGCAAGCTGGCTCCACAACTAGCCTCTCCGTCCACGGATGTGATCCGGTGGGTGAACCACACAGGCCTGCTTTGTGCTCCTCTTCCTCCTCTCCAGTTCCCCTGTCCTGTTATTTTGTTCTTGGATAGCCGACTTCTTTTACAGGCAGGAAAGAATCTCTACGCAGGGCTTAACCCAACAAAGCGTGGCAGCAGCGGCACTGGCAGAAAATCAAGGGGAAGTTTGTAAAAGAGAGCCGCCTGGATTAACTTTTCTGTCCTTTCCTCCCGGGCCACACTTGGGCGGCACAGAGGCGGACGATCCTGCTGACCGGCGTGCCTCGCCACTCCCGGCCGACTTCCCTCTTGCATAAGCCGAGTGGGGCCTCTATCCTCAGGCTGGCTTTGCTTTAGAACCGAAAGAGGAGAGGCGCATGCCTTGTAAATCTACTTGTAGTCACACTTCTTAAAACTATCGCTCTAACGTTTAATAATGTGGTAACGTGTATCCCTGGATTGAGCCTTTTGCTTCAGGAAGACATTGGCCAACACATGAGTACTCAAAATATGCCGACTGAAGATTAACTTTAAATTCTGAAGTTTCTGAAACATGTAGTGGTAGTTTTTAAGAATTCCCTTCAGAACTTGAAGCGTATTTTTAACAAGCATCCGTGGTGGTAGATCTCAGTCCACTGATCCTGGATTCGATCATTGCCAATAGCCATTCGGAGTAAACTCTGTGTGTGTGATGCAGAATTTAAGCAAGGCCAAATGCTTATTTTATTTTTTTAAATAAAGCTTTAATAGTTTTTTGTCTGCAAGGTGAGCTATGCAGGGTCTTCTTTCCACAACAGGGAGCTCATGCCCCCTGAAGTGGAGAACGCCGCACCACCAGGGATGCCCCTGAACTTTTATTTAAACATTTTTATTTTTAAGATGCAGCTATAAGTGACTAGATTTTGGTTTGCGGTGGATAAATTCACTTGCAATATGCGCCAGCAAGTTACTTTACATAGGAGCACTATCATCATACAGACTATTGAACATTACTGTACCAGGCTCTGCTGCGGTGTGTGTTTATAAAGTTTTTGAAAATTTATTTACGTTACTGGCCCCTTTTGTTGATACTGTGTAGACAATATAATATTTTGTTATTATTTTATTATCAGTAGTAGCGTTTACTTAGGAATATTGTCTTTTACCCAGTAGTGCTTATTCTAAATCAAATTACGTAAATTTCAAGTAACATGCCACCGAACATGAGAATAGTGGGATGTTAAAGGTGTAAATATAAGCAAACTTTAAAATTCTTATATTTTAGTCAAATTATATAGTCATCTTTCAACAACGTAAAAGGAAAATGTCCCAAATTACCTTTCTAATAAAGTTTATTTTTTAAAAATCTGTTCAGTGCTTTTATTCTATATTTCAGTCGTGTCTGACTCTCTGTGATCCTGTGGACTGCAGCCCGCCAGGCTCCTCTGTCCATGGGATTCTCCAGGCAAGAATCCTGGAGTGGGCTGCATGCCTTTCTCCAGAGGATCTTCCCGACCCAGGGATCGAACCCACATCTCTTACGTCTCCTGCACTGGCAGGCAGGTTCTTTGCCACTAGCTCCACCCAAGAAGCCCTTTATTCTATATAGTATTTGTCATATCTTTTTAAAAAACAGTAACATAGGTATTATCATTAAAATCATTTAAAAAGGAGAGCGCTGATTTTCATGGAGGTAAATGGTCTTGCTCTGGATCATACAGTGTAAGTGTTAAAACTGAGCTAAGGATAAGGACCTAGATTATCTGACTCGAAACCTCGTGTTTTACAGGGCAATTTACATGGGAACACCTTCCGGGGGGGAACATGGAGTGTAAATGCAAGGCATTAGGATCCAGCCCTGCTTGGGCCCCCAAATATTAATGGCTGTGTGATTTAAGGCCAGTTTCTTTCACCCCTTTGGGATTTAGTGCAGTTATTTGTTAAACGAGGGTGTTTTTGAGGCCTGACGTGCTGCAATTCATGGGGTCGCAAAGAGTCGGACACGACTGAGCGACTGAACTGAACTGAATTATAGGCTAACGTCAGAAACTCCATAAAGAAGTACCATCAACCTTATTTAACAGGGCAGAGTGAGGAGAGCGTCAACAATATTACGAAGGAGTCAGTCGGCCCTACCAAAGCCCACTTCTTGGGATAACCACTAAGGATTAACCTGGGTCTTCCCTGGTGGCTCAGTGATAAAGAATCTGCCTGCCAAGGCTGGAGACTCAGGAGACACAGTAGACGGGTGTCCAATCCCTGGGTCGTGAAGATCCCCTGGAAGAGGAGATGGCAACGCAGTCCAGTCCTCTTGCCTGGAGAATCCCATGGACAGAGGCGCCTGGCGGTACAGTCCGTGGGGTCGCGCAGTCGGACAGGACTGAGCGCGCCCAGACGTTGCCCTGGGCGTTGACTCTATCCGCTTTATTTCCATCTGACTTTGCGGAAAGGGAGACGAGCACACAGACACCAAGTCTGCTTCACTTTTTACATGAATGCTTTCTCTCCTATCTGTTTGGTGTAGCCTGATCAGTGTTAATAGGTCACATTTGCTCAGAGGAAAGTTTTATCCATTAAACGTCACTGGAGAATGCTCTTTAGTTTGAGACGGTAAGTGCTCCTCGGAGACCTCCTTACTAGCCTGCTTTACACGGGTGTTCTCTGCAGACAGCCTCGTTCTCTGCCAGAGCTCTCCCCCTCACTTAACTTGAAATGTCCAAAACCGAACTCGTCATCTTTGCTTCCAGAAGGCAGCCCCCCGAGAGCCCTGTTTCCCGGGCCCCTCCCTCCGCGGGGTGCCAGGCTCAGGGAGCTTTGTGCCTTTAGCTCTCTACGTTCACCCGTTGCTTTTGTCTTCCAGATGTAATCCTGGACTTCTCCGGTCCTGTCCATTTCTATGGCTGCTGCCCCAGCCATCTCTTCACCCTTTGACGCGTGCGTTTATTCTTGGCTGTGCGTGGGCCATCTCTAGTCGCAGGAACTGAGGATGACTCTTGCTCGTGGAGCCGGCTTCTCATCCCAGCGGCTTCTCGTTGCAGAGGCGGGCTCCAGAGTGCTTGGGCCTCCGTAGTGTTTGTGGTGCACGGGCCTCGTGTCCCCTGCACTGGCAGGCAGATGCTTAACCCCTGGACCCCCAGGGAAGCCCCATCTATTTACTTTTAATCTGCATGTGACTTTAAAGTGGGCTGCTTCTGGACAACATTCAGTTTGATTCACCTTGATGATCTGTGTTTGTATGGTGTGTTTAGACCACTGATGTGGGCCTGTGACTTTGAGGAAGTCTTGGCAAGTCTCAAAAGCAAACAGACCGGTTGGATATATTAATTTTAACGGTAGGTGAGATAAGGCAAATAAATGCCAAGGATGTAACCAGCATTCGATAAGCATCAGGCATCGGTGTTGGGAGTACTGTTTTCACTCGTCGGCTCCAGAATTCACCCCTTGTGCGTCTTCTTGCTGCTTTAGTGGGACTGAGACTCTGCTGTTTGCTAGCCCGTCTTTTTCTCACTCATAGATTGTCACTTCCAACATTCTGTTTCAAGTCACATCGAAGGAAGCGTTCATTTTACTGACTGTCACAGGGCATCTTTGCACATAAAATGAACCAATTTATAGTCGTTGCTCACAGCTGTTTCTTTCTCTCTTTTTTTGAAGGAAAGTCCATTTTCCTTAGTTGATTGCGAAGAACAGTGATTAATTCAGCTCACCAGCCTGCAGCAGCAAAATACTCAACAGGGCCTCATTGTGCGAAGCCCACTGGTCCCTTCAGCACACATTTCTGAGTTTGTCAGGATTTCCTGCGCCTGGCC
This sequence comes from Madoqua kirkii, assembly GCA_006408675.1. Classification (NCBI taxonomy): domain Eukaryota; kingdom Metazoa; phylum Chordata; class Mammalia; order Artiodactyla; family Bovidae; genus Madoqua; species Madoqua kirkii. The sequence continues at coordinate 236 of SJYC01054796.1, read as the reverse complement.
TGGAGTTCCAGAGGTCACTTAATCCACCCTCCTCCTGTCTCCTTCCCTATTTTTAAAGACCTCTCAGTGAAAATAGAGCCTGTTTTTCCCTGGCACTGGGCCATGGGGAGAGGGGAATTCGGCGGCATTCGTGTTTCAGGATTCTGTGGACAGGAGAGGGGCGCCTTCCTCCCGAGGTGACTCGCCAGCACCCGGGAGGCAGTCTGACGCTGCAGTAGCTGAGATGTTCAAGGGGC
>SJYC01054795.1:0-93973 GCA_006408675.1 Madoqua kirkii | reverse complement strand
TCCTCCCGAGGTGACTCGCCAGCACCCGGGAGGCAGTCTGACGCTGCAGTAGCTGGAGATGTTCAAGGGGCACAGGCAGGCCTGGCTCCTCCCTGCCTGCGTCCAGAGAGGGAGGAGGTTTGCGGTGGTGAAACCCAGAGGAGGCGTCAGGGCAGCGGGCAAACACGCTGTGCTCTTCCTGCCCTGGCTTGTCTGTGAGGGACACCCCCTGCTGGACCCAGGCACGGGGCAGACCCAGGGGCGTGCGGAGGAGGGAGGGGAGAGAGCTGCTGGGGAGGCGCGGGCCTGCCCCACAGCTGAAGGCGAGGCGGGCGCCAGCTGGTAGGGCCGGGCCTCGGTGGGCGGCCAACCCGGAGGCGCCTTCTCTCTAGCGGCCGCGGCCCAGCTCGGTGGACCGGGCCTTGCGGATGTGCTCGGCGGCTGCCCGGACTCCCCTCTTTGCTCTGCAGGGCGAGCTTGGAGCGAAGCGTCTGTGCTGGTCTGCAGAGCAGTCACCGCCCGCCGGCCGTGGACTTGGGCCCCGGGTGGGCTCCACCCTGACAGCTCCTGCCGTCCAGCACCTGCAGTCCAGCCGGGGAGGAAAAGTGGGCCCAGGCACCGGTCCCGGCCTCCAGGCAGGACAGGATGCAGGAAGCAACGTCCTTCCTGCCCTTCACTGCCTCGCTCCTTCTCCTGACCCGAGTTTGTGCTTATTCTTTTTGTCACGCTCTTACGTGGTCTTAAAGCTGAGAGCTCTTCATATTTTCCTTTTTTTATAAATTAACAAAAGTTTCACTTCCTCCTTTCCCCAGTTCTCTGTCCCATCCATCAGCAGTTCTGAATCCCCACTGTGCCGGCTCCTGCTAGCTAGTTACTATTCGCGAGACCACACACTCCGGGCGGTAAAGCGCACTGCAGTCATTTTATTCTCCTCATCGTGAGGACAAGTTACACCGGCCGTGCTTCCTAGCTCGGTGACGTATTTGGGTCTTAGAGTTTCTCCAGACCTTGCCCAAATTTATCTTTTCATATTTTTAAAATTCCTGGGCTTCTCTGAGGGAGGCGTTCTTTGGACCCCTAATCTGGAGACGTGTAAGCAATGGCTCAGGAGACGCTGCAGCGAGTCTGTGGCGGGACCAGGCTGGGAGCCAGGGCCTCTGACTCTGCGTTTCCTGCTCACATGTCATCAACACACTGGGAAGGAAGGAGGAGCCTGCTGTCCTGTGGAAACATGTAAAACTCATGTGGGCTAAACGTAGGTATTCCAAACAGCTGTCAACCTCTGCAAAAATGATTGAGATGTTGGCTTTTAAGCTGCCAGTCGCCCGAGGCGGTAGGAGGAAGCGATCTGAGCCAGGCAGCTGGACTTCGGGAAGTTGGGTCTGTATCTGCATGACACCGGAGCACAGCAGAAGGTCGGGTTTCCAGGACAGTTGGCAAGAATGTCTTTGTTTCTCTGTGTTTCCCGGAGAAGCACACTGCTGCAAAGACTGAAATCATTGGTTTTTCTCCAGCTGCTTAGCTATTAAGAAGCAAGAAGCGCTGTTTTCCTGCAGGGCGCGCCTCAGAGGAAACAGTGGGGCCCTTCCTGGACACAGATAAGAACGCTGGGCAAGCGTGCCTGCCCGACGTCATGGGCTGTCTTCCGCTGGTCCATCTGGGGCATCGCTGCCCGGACAGGCCACAGGCTCCAAACCAGAGACGGCCTCGTAGGCGCGGGGCCGTGGTTCGAGCCAGGAACGTGTGACAGGCTGAGCGGCCGGGGGACGGCCTCTGGCCACGTGTGGAGCAAGGCGTCCCCGCCCTGTGACTGCTCCACGTGACGTGTGCTGGGAAGCGGCAATCTCACACAGCCCGCCCTCGGTTTGTAACAGTGCTGGAAAGGCAAAGTCTGATGTGTCTGGAAGCAGTTTCCAAAGCCTGTGGGATGTGGCAGGTGTCAGAGACTGGCTGCCGGTTATTATTTACAGGACCATTCACTGGATAAGTAGCCCATGAGGCTCAGGCCCAGGCCTGAGCTGCACATAGAACCCCCTCCCACGGTTGGAATGGCAACTAGAATCATTTGCTTGATGGGCTTTTTCTTTCCCTGGAAACAGGAAATAGAGTCTCCACTTTCTCCCCAGACCTCAGGCCACAGGGCTGGTGCAGGAAACACCAGAAAACAAAGATACTCGCGTGAACCTGAGCACTGGGGACACAGCTCTGCTTTCAGCCTCGCGGGGCCCCCGGGCCCCCACGCCTTCCCCTGGGCCCCCATGCCTTCCCTGGGCCCCCACGCCTTCCCCTGGGCTGGTCCCAGCATGACTCTCCACATCGCGGGGTCGCTTCTGTCTGCACACAGGCTGCTTTGTGAGTGGGAGGAAGAGCTCACAGGAGCGGATGTAGATTTCCGTGGGGCCAGATGGGCGCTGTGTTTGCAACACGCCTGTACTATCAACCAGCCCAGAGAGGCGGGGACCTCGGCGAGTCGGATCGATTCTGCAGCCGTGCCGTCAGCTTGCAAAGCTCCAGCCCACTCCCCTGACAGCCTGGGATGTCTGCCTTGTGCCTCACAGGGTCCCAGGTGAGGTCACAGCGCAGCTGTATCACCCGCTTCCACTGGGCGGTCGGCACCCTGCAAAGCTTTCCTGAGCCGTGTGTCTAGGGCAAGACCCCGCTGGCTGCTGAGCCTGCCAGCCAGAGATTCGTGGCACGGGGCAGGGTGGATGCCCCTTGGGCACCCATGGCGGCAGGGTGGATGCCCCTCGGGCACCCACGGCAGCTGCACCGTCACCAGCCCTTGCCTAGGGGAGCCCGGAGGCCAGGGGGAAAGCTCCCAGCTGTCTCTGGAAATGGCTAGCCTGGCTTCCGGCTTCCTTTTGAGTGCTTGCTGGAACAGTGTCTTAGAAGTGTGCTGAGGGCGCTGCCGTCCCGGCCGGGGCTCACAGGGGCATGGATACTGCTTCAAACAGAAGCCCAGTTGGGGATCCGAATCGTCATTCTCTCCAGAGACCTGGCTGCCAGCGCCTCCAACTGGTCCCGTTATTTCAGTCACCTCACTGTTTTCCTCACTGCCTTCCTTCCTTTATGAGTTCGTTCCCCTGTGGGAGGAATAGCCAAAAACCTCAGTTGTTTTCAGAATACTTAATCTGTTTTATGTTGGGACATAGCCGATTATAACAATGTGGTTAGTGTCAGGTGTACACAGACTGCCTCCGTTCTGCAGGTATATGTATATATACAGAATACTTACAACATGTTCATTTATTTATTTTTATTGTAGGATAATTGTTTTACAATATCGTGATGGTTCTGCATACATCTAGATGAGTCAGCCATAGGCTGCGTCCCCTCCTTCCTGAACGCTCTCCAGCCTGTCACCGGGCACCACTTTGGGTTCCCTGCATCGTGCATCAGACCCCGCTGGCTGGCTGTTGTATCGCAGTGTACGTGTTGCAACGCTACTCTCTCAAACCAACCCACCCTCTCCTCCCACTGTGTCCAAAAGTCTGTTCTTTATGTCCATATCTCCTTTGCAGCCCTGCACACAGGATTGTGGGTACTATCTTTCCAGATACCATGCATATGCGTTAATATATGAGAATTGTCTTTCTCTCTCTGACTTCAGTCCATATATAACAAACCCTAGGTTCACCCGCATCGTTAGAGCTGCCTTAAATTTGTTCCTTTTTATAGCCGAGTAATATTCCTTTGTGTATGTGTGCCAGAACTCCCTCATCCATTCATCTGCTGATATATACAGAATACTTAAAAAATTTTTTTTAATATTTTATTCTACGTTACAATACTGTGTTGGTTTTGCCATACATTGACATGAATCAGCCACAGGTGTACACGATCTCCCAATGCCGACGCCCCCTCCCACCTCCCACCCCACATCATCTCTCTGGATCATCCCGTGCACCAGCCCCAAGCATCCTGTATCCTGCATTGAACATAGACTGGTGCTTCGTTTCTTATACGATAGTATACATGTTTCAATGCCATTCTGCCGAATCATCCCACCCTCCTACAGAATACTTCTGATTTACTTTTTCAAAGAGTAAACCTTTTAGTTGAGCAAACTCTTGACAGAGAAGTGCAGGTGCTGTGAGGATTCAGCTTCGAGGTGGGGGCGAAATGAGCGCGTCAGTGTAGCAAGGCGCCCAGGTGCGGAACCGGTGCCTGCCGAAGTGCCCTGGGAGCTCCGCGGGAGCCCCTCCCGTCCCTGTCTGCCCACAGGGGCCCTCTGCTGGCCTCCATCGCTGGGAGCCGACTCTGCTCATTTTGAGCTTTTCTTAAGTGGACTCACACCACAGTGTGTCTCTGAGACGCACCCATGCTGTTGAGTGTGGAATTGCTCAAGAGTCCTTGAACTTGTGGTTTGCTCTGAAAGAATACTTAAGGAATAGCAAGTAGAAGAAAGCGACTTAGGACTAGATGGGAGACTTCAGAGACCTTGGCCCTCTGAGTGTCTGAGCTGGAGGTGGAAACTGAGTTAAGACCCCCCGCCCCCAGCCCCCTGCTCCACTCTGAGCTGTTGCTCCCAGCTTCCTCTCTCTCCACCGCTGACTGACGATCAGAACGAGGTCAGTTTGCATGCTGCTTGTTTGCCTTCTGGAAAGACTTCTCCCATGAGGCTGGGCCAGTGCAGGAGACACAGGAGACGTGGGTTTGGTCCCTGGGTTGGGAGGAGGCCCTGGAGAGGGGAATGGCAGCCCACTCCACTGTTCTTGCCTGGAGAATCCCACGGACAGAGGAGCCTGGCAGACCACAGTCCATGGGGCCGCAGAGTCAGACACGACTGAGCGACTGAGCGTGCAGGTCACACTGGAACTGGTGGACGGTCCTGGAGAGGGACGGTGTGCTGTGCCTTCACCTGGGCAGTCCAGCATACTCTCTGCTGGGGCAGCAGTCAAGAAGGGTGAAGTTGGGGACGGTCTTGAGCCATGATGGGCTTTACCACTGCAGCAGGATGTGTGCTGGGCTGAGGTGGGGGACAGACCACTGTGGAGGCCCCGCACTGAGGCCCCAGGTGAGGAGACAGCTTGAGTTGCAATAACATCCAATTGGAAGAAAAAATAAAGAGCAAAAAGATATATGTATATTTCAAAGATACACACAAAAAGATAGTAGGTGTTTATCGGTATATGTAAGATGCAGTACAAAGTGCAGAATCACGCAGCCACGAACATGTGGACACGTGTGGGTGGGCGGGATCTCAGGGCCTGAGCTTTGGCTTTATCTGTCATCCTCTGTCTATTTAAAAGAGAAAGAAAAAAGTGACAGTGTCAGTTACTCAGTTGTGTCCAACTGTTTGTGACCCATGGACTGTAGCCCGCCAGGTTCCTCTGTCCACGGAATTCTCCAGGCAAGAATATTGGAGTGGGTGGGTAGCCATTGCCTTCTCCAGGGACTGAACCCCAGTCTCTTGCGTCTCCTGCATTGTGGGCAGATTCTTTCCAAGGAAGCCCTTTTAAAAGAGAGGGGTACAGTAATTTTATGTGTACAGTTACATAGTCAAATGCTGCTAAGTCACTTCAGTCGTGTCCGACTCTGTGTGACCCCATCAACGGCAGCCCACCAGGCTCCCCTGTCCCGGAGATTCCCCAAGCAAGAACACTGGAGTGGGTTGCCATTTCCTCCAATGCATGAAAGCGAAAAGTGAAAGTGAAGTTGCTCAGTCATCTCCCACTGTTCGCAACCCCATGGACTGCAGCCTACCAGGTTCCCCGTCCATGGGAGTTTCCAGGCAAGAGTATTGGAGTGGGCTAGCAGATTTAATTTTAATGGGGAGGGTATAGGTCTTATATTGTTTTGGAAACATTGGAAAGGCTTCATAATTTTAACAATGAAAAACTGCAAAGAAATAAATGAACATGTTCCTAGAAATATATTGCAACGCACAGGCTGTTTTTGTCAGCGTGGGAGAAGCTTGTGTGTCTCCTCTTGGCTTTCCAAATGTTGTGACCGTAGTATTTTTTATAATGCAACAAAATATAGGTGATTTTTTCAATTTCTTTAAAAAGTTACTTTATGGAAAAGAAAAATGAGTAGCAGACTAATGTATCAATCTCTTTGTTTCGACCTCTTGGCAAACAGGGTTCATTTCTCAGGTGTGATTAATAAAATCCACTGGGCAATATTTGTGGGTACGGGCCTCGTGTCATACAAAGGGCGCCGTGTTGCTAATTTTGACACTAATATTTCCGTAGGACTGAATTGATAGAATCTTTCTGAATGTGTTATTTATGGCACCAAATGAAAAAGATCTTGTTCACCAGCCAGACTCTAGACTGAAAAGGGACAGACAGAACTGTATGCAGGCCCTTGTTACCCAATTTAAAATCAGCATCTCCATAGTAACCAAAATTAATTCAGCACAAATTTTGCTGAATTGGGACCTGGGCCTAGAGGAGGGGGGCGCATCCGATGGTCAGCTGCACAGAGGGGCCCAGTCCTCTTGCTGCAGGGTCATTGCACACTCTGAAATGGAAAAAAGCTCCTCACAGTCCCAGTTCACGAACACTGGGGAATCCAGCGTCCTCCCCATATTTGCAGGGAGGTGGGGACGTTTCCGGATTCCTCCCAGCCTGCACCAGCTTCTTGTTCTGGAATCCTGTCCCTAGACTGTTCCTCCGGAACTCACAGCTCCCCTCCTACTGGAGGCTCCCTCCCCCTCCAAGTCTGAGGAGTCGGGGTGCACGAGGGGTGACGGAGGGGCTGCGCTGTGTTCCTGCCCCACAGAACTTCCCCCAGATGAGCACATCCCCCTGCGAAACCCCGCAGTCCAGCCCCGTCTGCTCACCGCTCTTTCCAGCTCCTCCGTTCACACTTGCTTTGTTTTGTGTTTCCGGTCAAGGGTCTCCTATCCGTTCAGCCTTGGGCTGCCGCGAGGGAATTTATTAAGCAGAACAATTTTGTTCCGATAGTCTTACTCCCTTCTGTCTGGGCTTTGCCCCAAGAGCTGTTATTTTTGCAGCAAATATTTTTGTTAAAAAGGGATTCTCCACACGAGGTGAGTTCTGCCTACGGGGTTAAAGGGTCACCGTCCTCTTTCCACAGTCCTGCCGCGGGGCTCATCCCTTCTAATGCAGTTCTGGAATCGGAGTGTATTCGGAGCCAAACTGACCCAAGGGTCAACTAAATGGGGGAAGCAGTAACTTTTGTAGGTAGGGGTGTGACATGGGGGAGAAACTCAGGCGCTAGCTGCCCTGCAGGGGACCATCTGTGTTATCGACACGATGGGGTTGGAGGCAGGATTCGTCTGTATTTGTTTCGCCTGCGCTGGGCCTCTGCTGCTGCACGCAGGCTCTGCTCTGGTTGCGGGGAGCAGGGCTACGCTTCATTGCGGTGCATGGTCTTCTCGCTTCTCACCCCTGCTGTGGCTCCCAGGCCCCAGGGTGTGCAGGCTCTGGAGTTTCAGCTCCTGGGCTCTGCAGCACAGGCTTGGCAGTCGCGGCGTACGGGCTGAACTGCTCTGCGGTACGTGGGATCTTCTTTCACCCCGGAGGGAGCCGTGTCCCCCGACAGTGGCAGGTGGATTCTTATCCACTGGACCCACCGTGAAGTCTGCAGAGTGTTCAGTGACCTCTCCAAGACCGGCTTTTTGTGTCCTCAGGCCATCCAGCAGGCTGGCGATGGTTCCGTCTGGTCCAGAAGATGCGCTGCTCTGAGAGCCATCAGCTGCTTCCCGGGGGAAGCCTGGAGGGGTCTCAGCTCTGCTCAGTTCTGATCGATCACCAGGGACCAGGCAGGCCTGCACCCTCCTGCCTGACATGGCAGTAGAAGCACCATCCAGCACGAGAGTCCCGGAGTCCTGGTCCAGCCGAGCAGGGCGCTCGTTTCTGACAGTGGAGCCATCCCAAGAGCCGCCTGTGCCGTAACAACCTCCTGGACGGAGAGAAAACTAACACCGGGAGCAGACGAAGCAGAGTCCTTCCCACAAGGCCAGCGCAGCCGCACTTCCGTCCTGGAAACGAGCCAGCTGTGAGTGGACATGGCCCAGGGCGGTGACCGGGTGTCTGCTGTGAGGAGCAAAGGGTCCAGACCCGGGGATGGGGAGAGCAAAGCCGACTGAGCTCCAGGCTCCTGGGGCCTCACCCGTGGCTGGGATGGCCCTTGGCCCCCAGGAGAGCCGGGGGCCGTGCCTGGGTTGCCCCGCTGGCCTCCTGACTCCTGACCCGGACCATCCTCAAGAGATGGAAATAGTTTGTTTTGTGTGTTTTTTAGAAAATTTCACTGGAGTATAGTTGATTTACGATGTGTGTTAGTTTCTGCTATACAGCCAAGTGACTCAGATGCATATAATAGGTTCACTTCTTCAGATTTTTTTCCCTTTTAGATGATCACAGAGTGTTGAGTCGAGTTCCTTGTGCTACAGAGTAGGTCCTTATTAGCTGTGGCTTTCATGTACAGCAGTGTGTATACGCAGTGTGTATATGCCAGCCCTGACCTCCCAGTCTCTCTCTCTCCCTCCTCCACCCTGGTAGCCATACATTTGTCTACATCTGTGACTCTGTCTCTGTTTTGTAAGTAAGGTCACACGTGCCGTCTTCCCGGTGCATTTGTCTTGCTCTGACGAGGGATGCATTTCTCTTCAGCTTTGCCCTCTGCTCCGGATCCAGCACAACCTGCGGTGGCCGGAGCCACAGTTGCTGCAGCTGGTGGAGGACAAGTGACCGCTTCTGGGAATCGAGGCGCTCCCGTCGGAAACGCCCCAAGAGAGGACGGCCGCCTGACCCTTGGGAGGGGAGACACGTGCAAGCGCCCGCGTATTTACTGGGTGGAGACCCACTGAGCTGAATTGCAGCTTAAGTACCTTTCATGCCTCAAGAAAAAACAGTCCTTTAAAAAAGGCTTTGGCGCTTCATGAACTGGGGTTTGGGGCCCAGCGCTGCTGTTTAGTAACGTGCCCCCAAGAAAGCCCGTCTTTTTAAAATGCTCGGTCTCCTCGGGGGTCAGGTGCAGAGAGAGAGAGACGCCCCGGAGGTCAGGTGCAGAGAGAGAGACGCCCCAGGGGTCAGGTGAGAGACAGCCCCAGGGGTCAGGTGCAGAGAGAGAGAAGAGAGAGAGAGAGAGAGAGAGAGAGACGCCCCGGGGGTCAGGTGCAGAGAGAGAGAGAGAGACAGCCCCGGGGGTCAGGTGCAGAGAGAAAGAGAGACAGCCGCGGGGGTCAGGTGCAGAGAGAGAGACGCCCCCGGGGGTCAGGTGCAGAGAGAGAGACGCCCGGGGGTCAGGTGCAAAGAGAGAGAGACGCCCCGGGGGTCAGGTGCAGAGAGAGAGATGCCCCGGGGGTCAGGTGCAGAGAGAGAGAGAGACAGCCCCGGGGGTCAGGTGCAGAGAGAGAGACGCTCCGTGGCGGCGTCCTGGGCCCGAGAGCTTGCTGAGTGGCCAGTCCAAAGCCTCGGAGTGCGGGGCTGGGAGCACGGCGGCCCCGGGGGGCGCTGCCCGGCCTGAGACCCTGCCCGGCAGGCACGGCGGCCCCTCTCGGCCGAGGCGGTCTGTGCCGCTTCGCAGGAAGGACGTGGGGCGCAGGGTGTGGTGGCCTTGCCCAGAACCGGGCCGGGGACCCTCGCCCAGAAGCGAGGCCAGGGGCCCTCCTGCAGATCTGGGGCGGGGACTCGCCCCTGGGCCACTGGTCCCTCACGCCAGGGCGATCTGCATCCAGACCCAGCCTCCCTTTCTGCTCAGCGCACAAAGTCTCAAGGCTAACGTCCAGATCCAGCCTTGCTTTGTGATATTTCCAGTTTTCCCAGACTAAACACACTTGTCCCAATCAACTCTGTAAAAAGGAAGGCATTGAGTCTAATCTCAAAGTGAAATCGAGAAGTGTGGTACGTTAGCTTACAGATTCAACTCCAGAGGAACCAAAAGAAACCTTCACCAAACTCAGAGGTAACTCAGTTTCCTTGGTCTTTTTTTTTTTTTTTTACATATTACAATTCAAAACTTAAATAATAGGAATACCGTTTTTGCACAAATATACATTATATTTTTGCATATTATTTATTCTCATGACTATGAAATCACAGAGGATGAGATGGTTGGATGGTATCACTGACTTGCTGGATGTGAGTCTGAGTAAGCTGTGGAAGTTGGTGACGGACAGGGAAGCCTAGTGTGCTGCAGTCCATGGGGTCACAGAGAGTCAGTCATGACTGAGAGACTGAGCTGATCAAATGACAGCTGTCTATGCATACTCCATATACCGTGTGTGTGTGTGTGTGTGTGTGTGTGTGTGTGTGTGTTGGGGGGTGAGTGGGTGTGTTAGTCGCTCAGTCTGTCTGACTCTTTGCAGCCCCATAGACTGTAGCCCACCAGGTTCCTTTGTCCATGAGATTCTCCAGGCAAGAATACTGGAATGGGTAGACATGCCCTCCTCCAGGGGATTTTCCTGACTCAGGGTCAAATCCGGGTCTCCTGCACTGCAGGCGGATTCTTCACCGTCTGAGCCACCAGGGAAGCCCCTCATATACCACAGGCAATGCTTATGATTCATATTTTTACTTTATGTAAATGTTCATTAGTCCTGAAGAAGGAAGAGGAGGAGGGTAAGGGCGAGGGTGGAGAGCTTCAGTGGGCCAGGAGCCGCGTCACGGACCAGTCCCAGAGCCGGGCTCCAGAAGCTGCGTCTGGAAGGTACTGCGATCTCAGCCAGCCGGGAGACTCAGGAGCTGCCTTCTGCCTCCGACGGCCTGGCCGCCTGGAGACCCCCGAGGGGTGAAGGGGGCCGAGGGGCCGCACGCGGAGGAGCTGCTCTCGCCGAGCCCGTCTTCGCCGGTGTGCAGGTGTCCGCCTGTCCCCTGCGGACGGGGTAGCTTGCCTCAGCAAGCTAGCACCTCGTGTTGTTGCTTTTGTTTTCCCCTTAAGTTGCCTAGTAAACAACTCTGCTGGAAAATTCCAACCCTGCCTTGGATGAACTAAGAGGAAAAGCAACGTGTCCACACCCAAGCCAGCCCAGTGCAGCCAGAGAGGGCAGAGGCTCCGGGGACCGGCTTCAGGGAAGAGGCTGCAACTTCAGCACCAGCTGGAGCTTGGGGACTTCTGGACGGCAGCAGCGAGTGGGGTGGACTCTGGGGGCGCTGCCCTTGGCCCCTGACCCTCCTCTCTGCCCTCACTGCCCCCGACCTCTGACCTCCGCCCAGACCCTGACCCCTGCCCTTGGCAGCCCTTCCATACTTGCTGTTTGTCGGCAAATCCCAACACTCATCACTTGCACGTCTGTTCTGACTCAGAGCCAGAGGCTGGCGCTCCTCATGTGGCATCTCTGGGCCCTACGTGGCATTTACACAAAATCATGGTTTCTTGCATGAAGCAGAAAGGTGTGAGATGGGCGACAGGGAGGGTGTGTCTGAGCGAAGGAACAAGGAATAGGGTGAGGGGAGGATTCCTGTATAACCTCCCTGGAGAACAAGAAGGCAGACAGCACCTGCGGGATCCCTGGGGGAAATTCATTGTTAGCTTTTAAATTATCTTTTGAAAAACGTGAAAGAATGTTGTCAAGTGTACGCTCCATCTGCCGCTGCATTAGCGTCAGTTGGAGTTTGGCAGGTGGGGGCTGGGAAGGGGCAGGTTGGGTACCAGGAGAACCTCCAGGTTTGCCACCAGGTGGCGCTCACCTCTTGTGCTGGGCCCCCATCCACAAGCATCTTGTCCTTAAACTGCAGAACAGCAGGATAACTCTGGAGTTTGATTTGACACCCACCCCTCACCTGCTCTAGAACGTTACAGACTCTCACATGTGACCTTGTGTCCCCAGGAGCCTGACACTTAGCTGTCCCCCCTCCTCTGCCCCCCAGTGACCCTGGCCCCGGGGGCAGCTCGAGCGCAGGTGTGTGGCCTGATACCAGGGTGACTGCTTGGAGGAACTTGCTGCATTTGAACCTGTGGCCTCAGCTAATCAGACCATTGTCCTCCTGCTGTAGAGCCGCCCAGGTGACCTGTCACACCAGCCTAGTTCCTGCAAATATGCCTGGGCTCTTTCTGTACAAAAGTTTCGGTTTCTGAGAGAAAGACCTTTGGTCTCTGAATTCGATGAGAAGAGTTTTTCAAATGCGGACTGAATGACCCTGTATAAACAGCGAGGAAAACCCTTGTTCTCTCTCTTGAACTTGCATGCCATCCTGCTGGACACAGTCGCTGCGCTTAGAGAAGTGTTCTATCCATCATCAGAGGTAATGAACTTCATCGAGTTTCTCCCCATCAGACAATTTTCCAGACCCCCACCGAGAGAATGTTGACCAGGCATTCACAGAGCAAAGAGACAAGCTCCCAAGATGCGAACAAATCCCTCCTGAGACGTCTCCAGAATCTTCAGGTCGACCCCAGTTTTCACCAGTTTTGAGACAATTCATGGTGACTGTCCTTCCCCATATCATGTGACAGGGCTGAGCACTGCTGATGTGAGTCCTTCTTGGCTCACAGCCTTGTTCCATAAGGGAAAACAATTTTCAACTTCAAAATGTTTATAACTGTACACCCTCGGGCAACCTTCTGAAATGTCACTGGCTAGTGATAACAGTCCGCACCGCCTTCCAGCCAACGCGCCCTTATACCCTGAGTCATCCCGGGCTCCCTGTGTCCCACAGGATTGCTCGCCCTGTGGACAGGCGGAAGCCAAGAGTCAGGAGGCCCAGCGATCTGTACACAAACAGGCGAGTCTCAGAAATCCACCTTGCCCGAGTCCTGGGCCCACCTGCCTCGCATCCTTTGCTCTTTCACGGGGCAGGCTCTCGCTCTGTCAGGTTCTCGGTGGGGAACACGCTCCCTGCCCTGTTTGCATCCTACTGGGGTATTGAACGCAGAGACAGTCATGGCGTAGGTGTTTTACTAAATGGCGATGAGGACCTTGGAGGAAAAGAACGGCATGGCCACGGGCATCCAGGGGATGGACCAATATGGTGGGCTTTTTAGGGCGCTCGGGCAGCATCTGAAAAGAGGCCCGAGAGTGGTGGGGGGGTCGTGCAGAACCTGCTGGAAACGCTCGCAGTCCGGGGAAACGCCGGTCGCTTAGGCAGGTCGGGGTCAGAGCAGCAGGGGAACGACAGGCAATGAGGTCAGGGGGGATGCAGGCGGCGTGCGGGGCCGGGTACGGGCAGTGGGCCGCAGCCCCGGCCTCGGCTCATCCCCTGACTTGAGGCTTTCAAGACAATGTGTAAGTTTCCTTTACGACATGAATTTCTGATGAAATCCAGAAAGGCTGTGGCCCAGGCGAAAGGTTGCTATGTTTCTTTGATCGTAGTTGTCCTAGATGGGACAAGCATGGGTGCCTGCTGTGGGGGTCCTTGGCAAGGGTCTCTCTCACCCACCTGGTCTCATTCTACCCTTAGAGTCGGCCACAGGAGGTAATTGCTGTTGTGTCATTTTACAGATGAAGAGACTGAGGCTCAGAGGAGCTGAGCGACTCAGTTCACAGGTAACAGCAGCCTCCTTGGAGTTCGAACTGGACTCCCTGGCCTCTGGTGTGAGCGTGTGCTCATTAGTGTCTGAAATGGCCTTTTCAGTGGAAGGAAAGGTGATCCTTGCCAAAGAGTCTCCTAAGAAATACGCTTACAACAGAAACTGGCGAATGTTCTGAAAGCTTAATTAGCCCTATGGCAGTGTCCCTTCGTGACACTCACATGCCATTCAACCTGCAAACTTTATTTTCAACAATGAATCTAGTAATATTTAATAACTTTTCAAAGAGGGCCTCTGATTACTCTTGGGTCCTATTAAAAAAAAACCAAATAACCTTTTAAATAGCATTTGTAAATGTAATAATTTTATTTCCTTAATTGTCTGATGAACAGGCAAATTGTGCCAAACACTTAAGTAATTATTCCTGGAAAAATAACAAATAAACTCTGGACACATAATGAATCTTACATTTCCTTAAAATGTCAACATAAAATCATCATCTGTCAACTATTTAATGCTTTAAATTAGAACTTCAAGTTTGACCTGGCAACCCAGCCCACAAAATACTCATAAACATAACAAATGGGGGGGGGACACAAATATCCACAGACTTTTTCTTGGTACCAGTATTTAAAAAAATAGGTTTGATTTATCTTCATTATTTTTACACTTAATTCCATATCTCTTTAAGACTAATGCCATGTGCTCACTAAGCAAATGATGATATCATTCCAAAAATTAAGGGTTGAATTAATTCCCAAGTGAATCCTGGGGCCTCCTTACCTCTGGCTGAGGTCACACAACTCAGGGGCAGGAGGTGTGAGCCAGGGGGCAGGCTGCCCAGGGAGAGTTTTCTATGCGGCCAGCTGCACCTGTTCTGTGCTCGCTGGGTCTGGGCCTTGGGAACAGCTTGGCTTCCCTACTTGTCCCCTACGTTCGGTTCCGCGTCACCTCCTTCCTGCCATCTCTGTCCCCTGTAAGTGGACTTCACAGCGCCGTTTCCAGTAGACTTCTCTTCTAAGTTCTTCTCACGCTCTGCACACTTGCTGCACCGTAATGCACAGCATGTTGGGGAGGCTGAACCACGCTGCCTGCCTCCTCCCCAGGGCTTGGTCCGACTCTGATCCTAGCTTGGAGTCAGGCCCATGGGGAGACCAGGTCGTGTGGGAGACACTGACTGTGAGGAAGGGGAAAGTAGATCTCAGTGACCTTGAGCGACCTTGCGGGAAGCCGGGGAGCAGAATGTGAGCACAGAAGATCTGTGAAGTCATGGATGGAGACAGACCCACCCACCCTGGCTAGTCTGGGCTGCCCAGCCCTGTGCCGACGGGCGGACGTTGGGAACCAGCTGGGGGGCCCGAGGGCATCTCTGAGTCAAGGTTCCGGGGCCACTGCGGAGAGGAGAGAGGGCAGAGTCAGGAACCTGGAAGGAAACCATGGCCCGAGGCCCGGTGGGCATGAGAGTCTGGGGTGAAGAGGCTCGAAGGGCTTCCGGGGGGCTGTCGACAGAAATGAGGCTCAGCACGCTCAGTGAGGTAGGCTGGGCAGTCAGACACTGTGCGAGTGTGTCAGTGAGCGTGTGCGTGTGCGTGCGTGTGTGTGTCAGTGAGCGCGTGCGTGTGCATGTGTGTGTGTCAGCGCATGTGTGTGTGCACGCACGTGTGTGTGTGTCAGTGAGCGCGTGCATGTGTGTGTGCACGTGTGTTGTCAGTGGGCGCATGTGTGTGCGTGTGTGTCAGTGAGCATGTGCGTGTGTGCGTGCATGTGTGTCAGTGAGCACAGGTGCGCGTGCGTGCACACGTGTGTCAGTGAGCGTGTGCATGTGTGTGTGCACGTGTGTGTGTCAGTGGGCGCATGCATGTGCGTGTGTGTGTGCACGCAGTTTCGGGCCGGGCACAGCTTCAGAAACTGCAGGACCCGTCCCCTACTTGCCTCAGGACATGAAACGGTCTGGCCGCAGCGTGTGTCCACCTGAACGGCCCCGTCCACAGAACTGGCCAGCGTGCAGATGGCCTCACCCTGGGTCCGCTCTCCCTCCGGAGGAGGTGCAAACAGCTCACTCGCATCTTTGGGGACTGGTAGCTGTAGTTCTCGATGTTTATGGAATTTTCTTTTATCTTCAAGTATGTTGAAGATATTGAAGTGGCAATATAAATAACTCCTACTCTTTCTTTTTTTTTTCCCAAGCAGTAAATCTTTTGAATTTGTGTTGGTTAAGCCCAGGGACACCCAAGATCCTCACTGCTCCAGGCACCTCTGGGGTCCCCAGCAGACTGCTGACCTGTCGGAGGTCCCCAGTGTTCCAGCCTGCCCGGTCCGAGTCCACACACAAAGCTCACAGACGGCTGAGCCCCACCCTCTCCCAGGGGGCTCGCCACCCCATGGGCCTCGACATTCAAAAGCAGAGAGAGGCCTTTGGCACAGTCACCCTTCCTCTGCTTGCAGAGGACAGTTCCTGTCCACACGAAATGTAGTTTCTACGCATGTGGTTTTGGAATTTGAACAAGTTACTTTATCCTGGAAACACAGTGTCATAGCTGGAAATTACGAGTTCTCCCTTTGCCACGTTACCAACTACTCACTGAAGGCGAGAGGATAGCTCTGTGTTTGCTGCTTGAAAAACTCAAAAGCTGCATCAGGGCCGTGGCCGGCGGCCAAGCCAGCATCTTGTCTGGAAATAATTATGACTCGGGAACAGAGCTAAAGAAATCTTGCAGGATACAAAACACAGCGTTCAGACCCCAGAAAGTGGGACCAAAGTCCCTTCTGCATTGGCCCAGCTGGGCCTAAGCCTCTTGGGATGTGAAAAGCAGGTTTTGCCCACAGCCCGCAGAACAGAAGAAATACAGAGTAAAAAGAGAAACAGAATCAAAGTCACGTTCTTCACCCTGTTCAGAAACGACACATCCATGAGGAGGGACGCTTCCGATAAGCCAGAGAGCGACCTTTCCCCGTGCAGTCTGAGCGGTTTCTGCCGCACTGAAGCCTTTCCAGAGTCTTGCAGCTGTCCCGGGCTGAAGATGGCTGCCATGTAGGCTGTGTACACGTGGGGTGGTGATTTAACACGTGCGGACGCTGTCGTCCCTGTTTGCTCGTCGGGACACTGAGACACAGCGGGGCACGAGGTTCCTCGCTTGGTCTGGGCTTGTTTCCTTTCCCAAATTGAAGAGACTGCCCCGTCCTGCTGACCGTGTGGGAAGTTTCGCTGCGTCTGGAGTTGTGGGAAGTGTGGAGTTGGGCGGCACATCCTGTTTCCATCCCCTGACTCGTCTCTTCCTCTGTATCCTGCCCTGCAAACGGAGCTCACGGTCCCTGCTCAGGGGGTGAGCTACACGGGTCCTGTAAAGAGCAGGCGGGATGCGCAGCCAGCGCGGAATGGGGCAAGAGACGGGCTCCAGCAGGACTGCTTAGGAGTGAGCTGGGCGAACCTGCCGGCTTCCCCGCTCCTGCCTCGGCCACACAAGGAGTGGGGCTGGGGGAGGCTGGGACCGGGGCGGCAGTGATCAGTCTACCGGGAGGTTAAGTTTCACAGGCTAGAGAGAGTTGTGGGGATCGAGGGAGGGGATCGGAGTCCAGTACCATGACCACACCTGGTGCTCCTGAACTCACAGCACACGAGAAAGTGAATTAAAAAGTGTGTTTTGTGTTCTGTGCTTCATACCGCAATTAAAAACTATATTAAAAAAAAAGCTAGGGGATCAGGCTAGCTCAGGGAATCAGGACTCCTCTCTGGCCCCACCATGCACAGCTTCTGGAAGTTTCCTGTCGCCGGGGGCCAGACTTGTGAGCACAGTGGAATCTCTCTCCTGTCATTAAGTTACCTGTACTCTAGCAGGTCAACCCTGCTGGCTCAGGCAGTAAAGAATCCACCTGCCAAGAAGGAGATGTAGGTTTGATCCCTGGGTCGGGAAGATCCCCTGGAGAAGGGAACGGCAACCCACTCCAGTAATCTTGCCCAGAGAATCCCATGGAGAGAGGAGCCTAGCAGGCTACAGTCCACAGGGTTGCAGAGTCAGACATGACCGAACAACTAACACACTAAATAACATGGTGAAGATAAAGGGATTTTATGGATGTAATTCAGGTCCCTAAACAGCTGACTTTGAGGTCATGAAAAGTAAGATTGCCCTGGGTGAGCCTGACCTAAGCAGGGGAGCCCTTTCACAGAGGGCTTCCTGATAAGGGGGATTGGAGCAGAGGCTGTCCTGCTGGCCGCACAGAGCCCTGGAATCAGGGAGCGGCCTCCGCGGCAGGGAGGGGGCCTGTAGGGGCTTGAGAGCTGCACCCAGACGGTCCCAGGGCCTGACGGCCATCCGAGCTGCAGAGCGCAGAGGGGGCCCCAGGTTCCAGCCGGCCAGGCCCTGCAGCTGCCCTGCTCCTTGAACCTGGACTCCTGACCACGGGACCCGTGAGTCACCGTGTTTGTGCTGCGTATCCTGAACGTGTGGCAAGAGACAAGTGGATCCCTGTGGTCCCTGGGTCGCCTCCCTCTGGCCTCCGCACAGGCTGGGTGTGGCCTCTCCCTGCATCACCTGGCCACAGCAGCTTCTCCGCTGGGAGAGAGGCCCCAGGTGCCCACCCTGGAGAAGGGACTGGGATTGGAATGAAATCTCAAGCGTCAGTATGTGCTCATATAGTGTGTGTGTGTGTGTGTGAACACACCCAGAATTAGGCATAGAAATGGTTACAGGTGTCTGTATGTGTGAATGTGGCATGTTTTCATGAAGTCGTGTCTGACTCTTTGCGACTCCAGGGACTATAGCCCACCAGGCTCCTCTGTCCATGAGATTCTAGAGGCAAGGATACTGGAGTGGGTAGCCATTTCCTTCTCCAGGGGATCTCCTCGACCCAGAGATGGAGCCCACTTCTGCTTGGCAGGCAGATTCTTTACCACTGAGCCGCCAGGGAAGCCATTGTGCAGGTACCAGTATATAATCAAGTGTATCGATTTGCGTGACATGGTTTGATCATTCCCTTCACACAGGGCTTGAAGATAAGTGCCATTTAATCAGAGCAGATAAGACTGAGGAATAAATTCCTTGCATTTTCTACTGCAGGCACACACTCCGGGGGACGATGATGGGACCTCACAGAGCATCGCCCTGCTCGGAACTAGGATCTGGGTTTTGTACCATCCCACGAGCCACCGCCGTGAGTCTCAGAGAGAAGAAATCGTCTACGGAGACCATTTTCTACCAGACAGCTCCTCTCGTTGTGTAACGGTTTGGGTAAGTTTTCAAGGTTGGCCTGGAGTCACAGCTGGGCCTATGAGGGAGGGAAGAAGACCCTCGGTTCCTCTCAGAGCAGGGTCGGTGAGAATAATGTTGCAGTTTGTCACTTTGCCGGCTGAAACGTTCCAGGGAGATGGAATTTGCCCTGTTGCTCAGCTGGGGTCAGGGTGAGCAAGGGTGCGAACCTGATTCTTTTAAAAGGAAAACTTCAGCCCCTTATGACCTAAGACGCAGTCTGAACACACCAGTGTCTAATATGAGGGCATCATGTAGCTCTTTCAGTCTCTCTTAGTGGTAAAAGTCCAGACTACAGAAATGTTCCTTCCTTTTTCTCTCCTCCTCTCCAGGTTACCTTCTCAGACATCCACCCTCCCATAAATCAAAGCCACTCCTGAGATCTTTTGTGTCTTTTTCTCTAACTAGGAAATGCGTTATTTTCCACTTTCCATTCCTGCCTTTCACTTTAGAAACTGTTTCTTTAATCTAGGAATATGGATTTAGCATAAATCTTAGAGAGAAACTGAGAAACAGTTTAGCTGTACAAGGATATACAACCTGGAGGATGCGCTCAGTGTTTCAAGATTAAATAGAATCACGGATTCAGGCAGAGAAACTCCTGGACCATGAAAATTCTAGCACGTGGATGAGTAATGTGACCAAAATGTCTTTATTTATGTATCTGGCCGCGTTTGGTTTCTGTGTATATTTGCCCTTTTCTGTCTCACCTACATCTCATTTCTGTCATTTCTTTGAATTTCATGTATCTCTCTCTGTAAATTCTATTTGTATATATAATACCCACGTTTCCAACCAACTTGTGAGCAATCTGTAGTTACATTTTATTTACTGCAGAATCATCAATAGAGGCACTTTAATATCAAAATCAGTTCATAAGCCATCTGTTGACACTATTTCTAGATCTTCTCAGAAGTCATATCTTGTTACAAGTCTGATTCATACAAACCAGATATCCAACAATAAGGACGTGATGTATATAAAGATCGTGGAATATTATGCCACCATTAAAATGGCAACTAGGTATTTTACTTTGAAACAGAGAACTGTATAATATCGTACGGAAAAGTAATACATAAAGTATATGTACACTTTGATTATAACTATGTGAAATATTTATGTATCAGAGAAAGAGTTAAAGATGATATGCAGAACGGGTGCCAGGCTCTTTCCAGGGCCTAAGTGGTCTTCTTATTCCTCTTTCTTTCCTTTTTGTTCTTTCCGCTCAAATAAATGCTCCATCATCTCTTGGTGCAGAACTTTAGAACCAAACCAAAGAATAAGAATCTATAGGTCTTTGCTCCCTAGTTTCCAGTTTTCTCTCCTCTCATATATTTTAAAGAAAATCACATTAATAATTATAGAACTGGATAATTGAATTTAGATAGTCTAAAATCAGCAGATTGTTTTGCTAATGAGATAATATACATGTTTTTGACTGAGGTAAAAAATGGAATGGTATACATTTGATGACAATAGAAAAAGTGGAATAATGCATTTCTCTTGACAGTATGGAAAACGAAAGCTGAATAGCCCTTTCAAGCTCACTGTGGCTAAAAAATGGAAATATATAGACCTTAATTCATTGTCAAATAGTAACAGTATGTAAAACACACAACAACAAAAACAGTACCTCCAAGCTGCCTCGCCAACATTTCAGAACAGACAAACCGGCCCTGGAGCCTCGCACCAGAGCAGCGGGGCTGGCAGTGAGCAGGGGCCCCAGTTCCGCTCTGGGCCCACACACTTGACATCCCACCTGCAGGAGCAGGGCCATCGCCTGGTTTAGGAACAGCAGGTTGGTTTGGTCTGTAAACAGTTGGGGACAGTCATATCCTCCATAACCTGTGGAGACAGTTCAGATCCAGGTACTGACGATCGTACCCATGAAATTAAAAGACACTCGCTCCTTGGAAGAAAAGCTGACTAACCTAGACAGCTGATTAGAAAGCAGAGACATTACTTTGCTGACGAAGTCATAGCCAAAACTATCGTTTTGCCTTTCACTTTAGAAACTGTTTCTTTAATCTAGGAATATGGATTTAGCATAAATCTTAGAGAGAAACTGAGAAACAGTTTAGCTGTACAAGGATATACAACCTGGAGGATGCGCTCAGTGTTTCAAGATTAAATAGAATCACGGATTCAGGCAGAGAAACTCCTGGACCATGAAAATTCTAGCACGTGGATGAGTAATGTGACCAAAATGTCTTTATTTATGTATCTGGCCGCGTTTGGTTTCTGTGTATATTTGCCCTTTTCTGTCTCACCTACATCTCATTTCTGTCATTTCTTTGAATTTCATGTATCTCTCTCTGTAAATTCTATTTGTATATATAATACCCACGTTTCCAACCAACTTGTGAGCAATCTGTAGTTACATTTTATTTACTGCAGAATCATCAATAGAGGCACTTTAATATCAAAATCAGTTCATAAGCCATCTGTTGACACTATTTCTAGATCTTCTCAGAAGTCATATCTTGTTACAAGTCTGATTCATACAAACCAGATATCCAACAATAAGGACGTGATGTATATAAAGATCGTGGAATATTATGCCACCATTAAAATGGCAACTAGGTATTTTACTTTGAAACAGAGAACTGTATAATATCGTACGGAAAAGTAATACATAAAGTATATGTACACTTTGATTATAACTATGTGAAATATTTATGTATCAGAGAAAGAGTTAAAGATGATATGCAGAACGGGTGCCAGGCTCTTTCCAGGGCCTAAGTGGTCTTCTTATTCCTCTTTCTTTCCTTTTTGTTCTTTCCGCTCAAATAAATGCTCCATCATCTCTTGGTGCAGAACTTTAGAACCAAACCAAAGAATAAGAATCTATAGGTCTTTGCTCCCTAGTTTCCAGTTTTCTCTCCTCTCATATATTTTAAAGAAAATCACATTAATAATTATAGAACTGGATAATTGAATTTAGATAGTCTAAAATCAGCAGATTGTTTTGCTAATGAGATAATATACATGTTTGTTGACTGAGGTAAAAAATGGAATGGTATACATTTGATGACAATAGAAAAAGTGGAATAATGCATTTCTCTTGACAGTATGGAAAACGAAAGCTGAATAGCCCTTTCAAGCTCACTGTGGCTAAAAAATGGAAATATATAGACCTTAATTCATTGTCAAATAGTAACAGTATGTAAAACACACAACAACAAAAACAGTACCTCCAAGCTGCCTCGCCAACATTTCAGAACAGACAAACCGGCCCTGGAGCCTCGCACCAGAGCAGCGGGGCTGGCAGTGAGCAGGGGCCCCAGTTCCGCTCTGGGCCCACACACTTGACATCCCACCTGCAGGAGCAGGGCCATCGCCTGGTTTAGGAACAGCAGGTTGGTTTGGTCTGTAAACAGTTGGGGACAGTCATATCCTCCATAACCTGTGGAGACAGTTCAGATCCAGGTACTGACGATCGTACCCATGAAATTAAAAGACACTCGCTCCTTGGAAGAAAAGCTGACTAACCTAGACAGCTGATTAGAAAGCAGAGACATTACTTTGCTGACGAAGTCATAGCCAAAACTATCGTTTTTTTAGATAGTCATGTATGGATGTCAGAGTTGGACCATAAAGAAAGCTGAACATAAAGAAAATTGATGTTTTTGAACTGTGGTGCTGGAGAAGACTCTTGAGAGTCCCTTGGACTGCAAGGAGATCCAACCAGGCCATCCAAAAAGAGATCAGTCCTGAATATTCATTGGAAGGACTGATGTTGAAGCTGACGCTCCAATATTTTGGCCACATGATGTGAAGAACTGACTCAGTGGAAAAGACCCTGATGCTGGGAAAAGATGGTTAAATGGCATTCCTGACTCGATGAACATGAGTCTGAGAAAACTCCGGGAGTTAGTGATGGACAGGGAGGCCTGGTGTGCTGCAGTCCATGGAGTCGCGAAGAGTCAGGGAAAGAAGGTGCTCAGGGAAAGAAAAAGGACGTGCATGGCTGCTCTGCACGCAGCCGGCCCTCAGACCTCGAGAACAACTGCTGAACAAACCAACGAGGCAAGTCGCCGCCAAACCCCATGTCTTTGACAACGTAATCATTATCTGTTATCTCTCTTGGTTTCTATGTGTCAGAAATTGGGGAATGGTCCAACTGGATGGTTCTGGCTCCCGTGGAGTTAGCCATCAACTTTTGGCCAGCTCCCCGCTGCCTTCTGGTGGCTTGGTCCCTCTCCAGGTGGCTCCCCCAGGGGATGGCAGGATGGAATCAGCTGTCAGCTGGGCGTCTCAGCTCCTCCCCATGTGTTCCTATCTGCAGCACTCTCACAATATCCGGTGACCCATTTTCCCCAGAGCTAGCAAGTCGAGTCCAGGTCGGAGGTCTTCACCTTGGGCCAGTTCAGCAATGCCTGGAGACACTTCCGACTTTTACAGCTGAGCAGGAGAGGCTGCTGCCGTCTAATGGGTAGAGGCCAGGGATGCTGCTGAACACCTTACAATGTGCAGAGCGGCCCCCACAGCGAAGAGTCAGCTGGTCCAGAGTGGCCACCGTGCCGCCGTTGCGGACTCTGGGTCGTGGGTGGAAGCTTCAGTGTCTTCACGGCCTGGCCTGGAAGGTCCCACACTGTCTTCATATATTATGAAGGATACATTATGCTTCAGCATATTCTATGGGTCATGCAGGACCAGCCCTGATTCTCGTGGGAGGGACCTCACAAGGATGTCGTTACTGGGAGGCGAGGATACTGACGGTTATCCTGGAGGCTCGTTGACCCAGCATTAAGCCTCGAGAGTGGTCATCTTGCCACCAGTAAGGCTAGGAGTGACTTTTCCCCCACAGAGCCCTCGTTTGCAAGAGAATCGCCTGGGGGTCAGCTGAGCTGACCGTCTTGGGTGGGGGTCAGCAGGGCTTCACGGCTGTGAGGCGCTCTCAGGACTCATGGTCACCAGGTCTGAGTCTGAGAGCCACCAGCTCATCCCTCAGGGCTGGCCTTGTAGGTGAGAGACCTCCTCCCTAGAGCTCTGTCGGTGCTGTTTCCAAAGGCTGAACTGTGTCTGACGTGCAGCAGAAATTCTTCTGCTGTGAAATCACACACATCACGAGGGAAAAAGACGGGCTGCAAACACACATTTTTTTTGGTCCTGAACAACATTTTTAAACTTTGATCTCACTTCCTTTTTCTTTTTTCGATAGCTGCTTACAATAGAAATTGAGATTAGTTGTGGCGTATTTAGACTTCTCAGTGTGAATGAGGAGATTTGAATCTCCACTCGGCAGCACAGTTCAGAATGATCCATCTTATCCACGAACTCTTTGGCAAGGAGGCGGAAATGATTGTGTGAAGACAAAGTGGGTTTGGAAGTTCAAAGTGTTTATCTTGAACTGAATCACCTTATATCCTACAGACTTAATCCGTGACCTTGTGTGAGTGATACAGTTAGGAATGCGCTGTCTTGAAAATCCTAACTTCTTTAAGAAGACAAGACTAAACTAACATGTCAAACCAGGACCCCCTAATCTGCTGGTTAAGTGTTTGCATTTCTGAAACCCGAGGTTGTGGACTGGACTGGTGGCTGGTGGAACCCCGGGGTGTAGCTGTGCCAGAGACTCGGAGATGACAAAGGCTGGCCGGTGTCGTGAGGAAAGTGCAGGCTCCTGGGGTCACTGTTTCCAGGGAGGAATTCCTAGGAACCCCAACAGGACACAGGGTCAGCCATCCAAGCCCCAGACGGGGTCCTGTGTGCACAAGACAGGGTCTCAGGGCCCCTGCTCCCCCTGCAAACAGTCTGCTCAGCCCGTCCCTGTCGGGCACTCAGACCCCAGCGCTGACCTCACCGCCCAATCCCCTGGTGACAGGTGAGAGGACAAGTCTCCCTCTGCAGCCCATCAGGTCAGAATAGCCTTTCTGGGGAAGACACTGCTTTGCGCTGGCTTTCCAAGGCAGTCCCGGGCCCCTGGTTCCTAGGCAGCCATGGAGACATGGGAGGAATTGACCTGTGTCCCCTTATCCCACCAGATAAAACCTGGAGAGAACCCACCGACCGCCTCATTGAGCACACTTGCTCAGAGCCACGCCAAGGTCCCGTGAGCAGGGCGTGCTGGTCGACGGGAGCCCGACGTGGCGCAAAGGACCTTAAAAGGAATGACTTTTATTCAAAGGCGGCCTCGTGTTACAGGGGCAGGTTTAGAGCTGGCGTCTAGGATTTAGAGGCAGCAAAGGTGGCTGGAGTGATGAGTAGAAGGAGGGGTGTTAAAAATGAGAAATTTGCAGCTCACTACATTACCAACAGGGAGGAAAGAGGGATGCTGTTTCTGAGCAGGGAAGGGTTCTGTCTTTGGCAGATGGACCGGGACCAAGGTTTGGCCCGTGTTCTAATGAGCTCTTGGAAAAAGCAAAGGAGGAGTGGTTAGATCTGAGTGGGGATCGGTTTTAATCCTCTTAAAAAAACAAATAATATTGCAGGTGCACGAGGGAGCTGGGTGGGGTGCAGGGGTAGATCCATAACTTTTAAAAGGTTCCCTCCCTCCTACTTCCCACCCCCAAACTGGAATGATATCAGCTGAGTACAGAAGGCTTCCCATTTCACAGTTGTGAGGGAGGCAGAAACTCGAAGCTACGAGCTTCCAGAAACTCTATCTGTGAGTTGGGGAAAGAGGTGCCTCAGGCAGGCGCCACGGCAAGTCATGTCGTAACGGTTCGAAGGTGAGGTGGTTGGATGCATCACCGACTCGATGGACATGAGTTTGAGTAAGCTCTGGGAGTTGGTGATGGACAGGGTAGCCTGGCGTGCTGCAGTCCCGGGTTGCAAAGAGTCAGATATGACTGAGCGATTGAACTGAACTGCATGGTTCGAGGGAGAAAGTTAACCTCACCATTAGTTGATCTGAAAGGTAGCTTTTCTACCTTCTAAAACATCCCATGTTTAGGCTAGTAGACTTTAAACTTTTTTTTTAAATAGGAAAGGAAGCAAAGGATTCTAGATGTCTTTCTCAGGATATACACGTACACATTTAATTACCACAAAGAACGCCCAGGACATGCTTCCACCAGAGAAGAAGCCTAATTTGAAATCAACTACAGAAAAACAGAAGCGGAACCTGTGTTTCCTTCACTGCCCATCGTTACAGAGGACAGTAATTTTTTAAAAAATCTAGAACCGCTGAAAAGTTGCAACTTCTAAATCTGCGTATTTTGAAGACATGTGTGGATTATACACATACAAAAGCATGAAAAGGAGGAAATTGAGATGAAAATATTTTGTGGAGTGTTTCTGAAGACGATGTAGGGAGGAGGCTTCAATACCATGGTAAAATTTGAAAGCATATTACAAAACTGCATACAGAGAATGCTCCTCTCTGCTCCTGCGTGGGCAGCTAGTCCCTGCGTCCTGAAATTATCTAAGCTCCGTACACCCGCGTGAGGATGTGTAACTGCAAAAGTGTCTGACAGGGCCCGTTAGAAGAAGGAGCCACAGCCGACTAACCTGGGGCAAAGGAGAGCGTGAAAGCCACACCCTTCTCCAGGAGAGCCGAGAACACGTGTCTCAGACTCACAAGGCTGGGGGGAGGTCTCTGAGATCAAAGCCTTTGGCATCCTCCCGGATCGTCCTTGCTTCTTCTAGCTGGAATCTCTCTCCAGGGCTGGGGGGAAGCCCCGTTTCTGCATCCCCTTCTCTGGATGGAGATCTCTGCAGTGATCCAAGTGTCGGCTCTGTGTGCTGGGGCGGTGAAGCCGTCCAGAGTCGAGGAAGCTGGCCTTCTAGGGAGAGTCAGAGGGCTCGGGACCGAGACGTGACTGGAGGAGCAGGGGCAGGTGTGGGGCTCAGGGGATCCTGGAGACAAGCCACTGCCTGCAACCCTGCATTCAGCCGTTCCTAGGGGGAGCTCTCTCGGAGAGGACAGTCTTCCCTCTGCCGTCCCCTGTCTGCGTTCTTTCCATCTGGAGGGGGCGGTGTCTTGTGCCCTATGGAGCCATCAGCGTCACCAGAGGAGACAGCGGCCATCCTTCCCCTGGGGTTCCCTGGGGCGGGAGCCTCTGAAACAGTGGCTTAGGCATCCTGACAGCGTCAGGCTTGAATTCCACCCGGAAAGGCTGAGGGCCAGCTGAGGTCGGGCACCCACATTAGTTGCTGTGCTTGGAATATCCCGGAGCGAATATCGTCTTCATCCAAGTCAGTTAAACCAACAGTTCTGTGGTCCAGGTAGCCCCGGGAGATAGGAACTGTAAAGCCTCGACCCCTGGGTGCAAGGACTTGATCACACAGAGGTGAGGAAAAAGCTTCACACAATGCGCAGGGCAAGTGCAAAGTGCCCTGGATGACAAAGCGGGACAACGTCCATCTGGGTGGGGGTCTCGCAGAGAGGGGGCTGTGGGATCAGATGACTCGGCCTAGGAGGGTTTCTGCCTCTGAGAAGAGGCCTCTTTGCTGGAGTAGGAAACAGGCGGACGGCGCAGCCTGGACGCACAGGGGAAGGGGGAGCTGGACCGTCCCTGGAGGTCGGGGATGGAGGGAAGTTCTCCCGGGTTTGATGTGGTGATCCCCACCCCCACGGTCTTCTGCTCCAGGTGCTAAGTGAAATAGTCAAGAAAGCAAACTATGAGACTAGGAGCAATGCCTTCAATGTCCTGAAAGAATGTGATTTCCATCTGCCAAACTTTCAGTCATGTGGGAGGGTAAAATGAATATGTTTTAGATGCTCAAGCTCTAAAAACAAGTACTTCTCAGAAACCCTTGATCCTAAAGCCAAGGAGGATGTGCTCCATCAAAAAGAGGAAGCAGATGAGAAAGAAGACCCACGACAGGAACCGGGGGTGGGGCCCGTGAGGCAGGTGGAGGGTCCCCAGGGTGTCAGCTCCGCCCCTCGGGGAGACACCAGCGCCAGCCCCAGTGGGCGCAGGCTGGACGGCTGCAGGATGTGTGTGCTCAAGAGGCTGGGGCTGTCAGAATGCTGTTAAATATTGTGGATGTGTGCCCTGGCTCCTGGTGCAGGCGTGCAAGGAGCTTAGAAGCCAGCACTCCACACTAACAGCACGTACAAGGGGAGCAAACCGAAAAGCCAACAGTTATTCTTGGAACTGCCAGAGAAGCAAGGTCATGGCCAAAGTGCTGCCCCCAAACTGGAGAGACAGCTGGCTGTAGCGCATCACACATGCGGCGGAAAGCGGTGTCGGAACTCGGACACTTAAGTCTAACTGTTGAATGGCTTCAGCTCAGTGTGGACAACTCTGAGACACAGAAATCCTAGGGTGCTCAGTCTGACCTCTGCACGCAAGGCTGAGAGCCTCTGCCCTAGAGGGCCAGGGTGCAAACTCTCGTCTGTGGGCTGAGGCAGGAACTCTGAGAAAAGAAGTGTCCCTCCCACACTTGGAGCTGGGATGGGGAGTGAGGCAGCTGCTTTGGGCATTAAGGTACGGGCTGGGGACACCCCAAGATCCAGCAGTCAAGACAAATGACGCAGTGTTTTAAGAATAACACACGGAGCTTTACGATGGACTAAACATTAAAATCTTAAACAAAGATGGGGCCTACGGCCAGGCTGTGAAGAGCTATATGGGACCTAAGGCAGAAATAAAAGTGGTCACCTATACCAGGTTTCCGGTCCCCTGACCCCGGGGGCCAAGGGAGCCCACTGGGGAGCACCTCGGGGTGGGGGGCTGTTCCCCCAGGGTATGATCGAGCGGCCGCCTCCCCTGACGCTGGGAAAGTGATGGGCAGGTCCGCCCTCACCCTCAGGAGGTTCTGAAATGGGTCACAGGAAATGGCAACCCACTCTAGTTATCCCTGCCTGGAGAATCCCATGGGCAGAGGACCCTGGTGGGCTACAGTCCACGGGGTCTCAGAGAGACAGTCACAACTGAGAGACTGAGCTGCTCCTTCAAATAAATTAAGCAAGAGCGTAAGGATAAGAGCAAATACTTGTTGAGTTCCAGGCGCTCTGCATGGATCGACTCATTTCATCCTCAGGACAGCTGTTGCCTCCTTCCTCCTGTATCTCCTCATCCCTCCAGCTCGCTCCTGCCTCTCCCCACCCTCAGGCTGCCCGCACCCCACTGGGGAGACTTCTTCTATAGACACACACTGACACACGGATACTCTCGGATAGTAGAATCCTACACGCGTGTGGGCTAAGTTGCTTCAGTTGTACCTGACTCTGTAGCTCCATGGACTGCAGCCTTCCAGGCTCCTCTGCACATGGGATTGTCCAGGCAAGAATACTGGAGTGGGTCACCATCTCCTCCGGGGCATTTTCCCAACCCAGGGATCCAGCCCGCATCTCCTGGGTCTCCTGCACTGCTGGGCCACCAGGGAAGGCATCAGGTCTCTAATAACGGGACCGCCTGTTTCCTAACACCCCTCCCACCCCAGCATCCAGCAGCCCGTGGTTCAGGAACTCTTCACTGTTCCTGAACAGACGCTGCCTTTTCATAGCTGCCACCTTTGGAGACGCCCTTCCTACAGGTCCTCCTTAACCCTAACCTTCAAGATCTCCACCAGAAAACCTCCAGCTCCCTGCACTGTCCCTGCTCAGATACACAAAGTTATCCATACCCTCCTGTCTCTAAGCCCCCCGAATTGTTCCCTTAATTAAACATAACATAAATTAGATTGCTTGGCTGCCTCCTTTCTCAATTAGGTAATCCAGCCAGTCACACTTCAATCGGTCAACTCTAGGCCGGCCTCGGCCATTGCAATTCCCTTCCTCCAGTCTAATCAGAGCCTGAATGTCAATGTGACCCCCAAAGCTCGTCGTCTCTCTTCCTGTTATCCGGCAACTTAACTCAATCACAGTCTCTGTTTCCCAGAGCCAGCCGGCTCCCAGAGTTAACAAGGTTAGTCTCAAACTCCTCCAACAGGCTGGGAAGAGAAGCCAACAGCAGGAGGGAGCAGGTTTGTCTTCTCTAGCTTGAAATCCTCATTTTGAGAATTTCCCCGCCGAGTTCTCAGATGCTAACCGCGTGCTCGTGCCTAGTTGCTAAGTTGTGTCCAACTCTTTGCAACCCCATGTGTTGCAGGAAGAGGGACCCCTTCCAGGCCCGAAACTGGGCTCTGGTCTAACACTCAGAAATGAATTGTCCGAGGAGACACATGTGCTAGCAAAGCAAGAGATTTTATTGAGAAAGGGTGCGCGGGGGAGAGCAGGAGGGGAAGGGAACCCGGAGAACAGCTCTGCCGGGCTGCAGTCTCAGGTTTTACGGCGATGGGTTAGTTTCTGGGTTGCCAATCATTCTCACTCAGAGTCCTTCCTGGCGGTGCACACCCTGTTCAGCCAAGATAGATGCCAGTGAGAAGGATTCTGGGAGGTGGTCGGACACGTGGTGTCTCCTTTTGACCTTCCCAGAGCTCTTCCGGTTGGTGGGGGCTTGTTAGTTCCGTGTTCCTCACCAGGACCTCCTGTAGTAAAACAGCTCATGCACGTGGTCACTCTGGTGCCTGCCAGGGTGGGCGGCTGCAGCAGGTGTGCGTCCCCCACACGTGGACTGTGGCCCCCAGGCTCCTCTGTCCGTGGGATTTCCCAGGCAAGAGTACTGGATGAGCCTCCGTTTCCTCCTCCAGGGGATCTTCCCAACCCGGAGACGGAACCCGAGTTTCTTGCATGTCAGGAGGATGCTTCACCACTAAGCCACCTGGGAAGCCCAGGCCTCAGTCCTCAATGAACAGTGACCCGTCCACTGAAAAGCTCCTGCTTCACCTGCTTTACACTTTATCGACAGAGGACAGTAGCCGGAGGCGGGCAGGAGCTGCAGTCTGCGTTAAGGAATCTGGAATGCTGATTAAACAGGCAGATTTTAACTTAGGGAAAATTCTTCTACTCCAGGCTCAGGTGAAACAAACAGGCAAGCAAGCAGCAGCAAGCTTTAAAAAATTCCGTAAAACTAAAAGCTCCTACTTTAACAGGAAAACAAACAGACCAAAAACAGCTCGTTTCCACTCCAAACAAGTCACCAGTCAGAAACGGATGCCCGTTGTCAGGCTTGCATTTCAGCTCACCTCCTGCCAGCCTGAACTCTGATTTAAACAATAATCCTACAGATGACCCGGTGTCCTCTCCCCCCAGAGTCAGCCCTGCCTGAGCACGGAAGGTGGACCAGTGTCTGCAAGGCGCTGCGGCTTCTCAGGGGCCCCGCTTGGGTTTCGGCTGTGTCTCTTGAGGGCTCAGCCTCACCATATTGCAAGCTAGATGTTCAAGCAGAGCCATAGGACCTCTCAGCAGATGGCCAGAAAGATTCCCAACCACCCAGTGCCTGACCTCTACAGAGTTCTGTTGCCAGGCCAGAAGTCCTTCAACAGGTGTCTAGAAAAGAATGTGAAGATGGCGTATTGCGCACTTTCTAATCGGAGTTTGAACATGTCTTCCAGCATTTGCTGGGGGAGAAATCCAGTGTTTGGGGAAGCTGCAAAGTTCGGGGAAGAACCTTCATGTGTTCGGGGACAGGGAAGTACAGAAAACACCAGCTGGAAAAAGCTTGGACAGACAACCCATGACCTCTGTGTGTATCTGGTTCACTCCACACTCCTGATCTGTCTCTCCCCTCCTCCTGTTCCCCTTTCGTAACCACGGGTTTGTTTCTGTATCTGTGAGTCTGTTTCTATTTTGTATACTGATATATTTCCATTAATTTTTGTCTTCCAATATAAGTGGCATCATATCTGTCTTCATCTGACCCACTTCACTTAGAGTGATGATCTCTAGGTCCATCCACGCTGCTGCAAGTGGCGTTGCTTCCTTCCTTTTCATGGCTGAGAAATAGTCCATCGGGCACATCGTCTTTATCCATGCATCTGCCGATGGACGCTGAGGCTGCTTCCTAGCCTCGGCTATTGCGAACAGTGCTGCTGTGAACACTGGGGGGCACGTATCTTTGCAAGCTAAGAGTTTTTATCTTTTCTAGATGTATGCCCAGGAGTGGCGTTGCTGGATCATACGGTAGCTCTATTTTTAGCTTTTAAAGGAACTATGCTGTTCTCCGCGGCTGCTCCCGTTTACACTCCCTTGCCAGTGCAGGAGGGTTCCCTTTTCTCCACGCCCTCTCCAGCATTTGCTGTCTGTAGACTTTTTGAAGCCAGCCATTGGAAGTTATTTTTTTTTATCCCCTCTCACCCACTTTGCCCCCACCCTCCCTGCTTCTGGTGGCCACCATTCAGCTCTGTATCCATGAGCTTGGTGTTCTCTATCTCCTTTTTATAATCCACATGTAAGATCATGCAGTGATTGTCTTTCTGTCTGGCTTACTTCTCTCGGCATAGCGCTCTCCGTCCATGTTTTCATGAACAGCAGGATTTCCTTCTTCTCACAGATAATAATATTCTATTTACCATACCACAGTTTCTTTATCCATCCGTCATCCATCTTGTTTCCACACCTTGGTTGTTATAAACAACGCTGCAATGAACATAGGGATGCAGACGTCTTTTCAAGACGGTGATCTGCTTCCCTTTGGACAGATACCCAGAGAGGAGCTGCTGGATCAGACACTGGTTCTGTTTGTAATTTCTGGAGGAGCCTCCCTTTTGGCTTCCGTTGCGGCGGCTCCAGCGTACATTCCCACCGACAGCACACAGG
Source organism: Madoqua kirkii (assembly GCA_006408675.1). Lineage (NCBI taxonomy): Eukaryota > Metazoa > Chordata > Mammalia > Artiodactyla > Bovidae > Madoqua > Madoqua kirkii. The sequence continues at coordinate 61,831 of SJYC01054795.1, read as the reverse complement.
GCCTCCCTTTTCTCCGCTTCTTTGCCAGCTGCTGTCCTTTCTCGTCTTTGTCGTGCCCGCCTTTCTGACCGGTGTAAGGTGAGAGCTCGCTGTGCGCTGGGCTTGCAGCTCCCTGGCGATGGGCGGTGAGTGGTGTCGAGCCCTTCTCACCTGCTTGCTGGTCATCTGTGTGTCTTCTTTGGAAGAATGTCTGTTTAGGTTGCCTGCCCCATTTCTAATCGGTTTGTTTTGCTACTGAGTTGTTTGGGTTCTCTGTATATTTGGGGTATTGTCTTATTATCAGGTGCGTCATTTGCAAATATTTCCCCCGCTCTGTGGACTGCCTTTTCGTCCCGCTGATGGCTCCCTTTGTTGAGCAGAACTTTGCAGTGTGATGTCGTGCCTCGAGTTTATTCTTGTTTTTGCTGCCTTACCTTTTAACGCCAGTTTAAAAACTCATCAACAAAACTAAAGTCATGGGGCGTACAGCCTGTGTTTTCTTCTAGGAGCTTCTAGGTTTCAGGTCAGAAGTTCCAATGTTTGACCCATTTGAGCTGACTTTGGCGTATGGTATAAGAGAGTGGGCCAATTTCATTCTTTTGCGCGAAACTGTCCCGTTTTCCCAGCACCATTTTTTTGGAAGAGACTGTCTTTTTTCCATTGTATATGTTTGGTTGTTTAGTTGTAAATTAATTGGCTATATAGGATGGGATTGTTTCTAGGGTTGCTATTCTGTTCCATTGTTTTGTGTGTCTATTTTTATGCCAATACCACACAATTTTGATTACTTCTGTAAGAAATGCCACTGAAAGTTTGATAGAGATTGGGTTGAACCTGTAGATTCTTTGAGTAGTGTGGACACGCAAACAATAGTAATCCTTCCAATTCATGAGCACAGAGTATCTCTCCATTTACTTCTATCTTCTCCAATTTATTTTATCAAACGTCTTAGAGTTTTCAGTGTACAGATTTTCACTTCCATGGTTAAATTATTTTGCATTTTATTTTTGTTGACACAGTTGTAAAATGGAACTGCTTTATTAATCTCTCTGCTAGTTCATTGCTAGTGTGTGGAAATGCAACAAGGTTTTGTATGTTGATTTTATGTCCTGCATCTTTGTTGCATTTTCATTAAATTCAAACTATTTTCTAATTTGCCTTGAGATTTCTTTCTCAACCTATGGGTTATTTATTTTAAAGTGTATTTTTAAATTTATAAGTATTTGGAGATATTTCAGTCATCTTTTTGTTTTTGACCTCTGGTTTAATTCACTATGATCAGAGAACATATCTTGTATGATTTTTATTCTCGTAAATCTGTAAGAATTGTCCATAGCCCAGGATATGGTCTATATTAGCCTATGTTATGGAATTTCTAACTATGGTCGTAGTTAGTTAGTTAGTTAGTTAGTTAACTAAACTATGTTAGTTTATTTCCCTATGTTAGGGAAATAGAATGTGTGTTCTGCTTTTATTGACTGGGATGCTCTAAAAATGTCAGGTCAGTTGGTACAGTTCTGTATCTTCCTAATTTTCTATACCCTTGTTTTATTGATTATTGAGAAAGAAGTATAGAAGCTTCCAATTATAATTATGTTTTTTTTCCATTTTTTATTATACAGGTTTTCTTCATCTGTTTTGAAGCTCACTTGTTGGGTATGTCTGAGTTTGCTGCTGCTGCTGCTGCTGCTGCTGCTAAGTTGCTTCAGTCACGTCTGACACTGTGCGACCCCACAGACGGCAGCCCACCAGGCTCCCCTGTCCCTGGGATTCTCAAGGCAAGAACACTGGAGTGGGTTGCCATTTCGTTCTCCAATGCATGAAAGTGAAAGTGAAGTCGCTCAGTGGTGTCCGACTCTTCACGACCCCATGGACCGCAGCCCCCCAGGTCCTCCTTCCCTGGGACTCTGCAGGCAGGAACACTGGGGTGGGAGGAGCACTGGAGGGGGGCCGTTGCTCTTTAGGGTTGTTATATCTAATCGGTTGTTGTTCACTCAGTCATGACCCACTCTGCGACCCCATGGATGGCAGCACGCCAGGCCTCCCTGTCCGTCACCAGCTCCTGGAGTTCACTCAAAGCTCATGTCCATTGAGTCAGTGATGCCATCCAGCCATCCCATCCTCTGTCACCCCCTTCTCCTCCTGCCTTCAATCTTTCCCACATCAGGGTCTTTTCCAATGAGTCGGCTCTTCACATCAGGTGGCCAAAGCACTGGAGCTAATTGGCAGGTCGACCTATTATCGTGTCTCTTTATCTCTACTAATTTTCCTTTCTTTTTGAGTTACCCCAGTTTTCTTTTGATTAGTGTTTGCATGGCATCTTTTCCATCTCTTTGCATTTAGACTTTACCTCAGTAAATATATTTAAAGTAGGTTTCTTGTAGACAGCATATAGACAGGCCTTTTTAAAAAATCATGGTGACAATTCTGATCTTTTTATTGGTATGTTTGGAACCCTTTACATTTATTATTGATGTTAGGATTCACATCTGCCCTTTTGTTATCGTCTATTTTTCCTTGTTTAAATCTCTCTGTTTCCTCTTTACTGCCTTCTTTTGAATGACTTGATCAGGATTTTTTGAAAAGGTGACGTCAAAGAATTGATGCTTTTAACTGTGGTGTTGGAGAAGACTTTTGAGAGTCTCTTGGACTGCAAGGAGATCCAGCCAATCCATCCTAAAAGAAATCAGTCATGAATATTCATTGGAAGGACTGATGCTGAAGCTGAAACTCCTATACTTTGGCCACCTGATGCGAAGAGCTGACTCATTGGAAAGGACCCTGATGCTGGGAAAGATTGAAGGCGGGAGGAGAAGGGGACGACAGAGGATGAGATGGCTGGATGGCATCACCACTCAATGGCCATGCATTTGAGTAAGCTCCAGGAGCTGGTGATGGACAGGGAGGCCTGGCATGCTGCAGTCCGTGGAGTCGCAGGGAGTTGGACACGACTGAGCGACTGAACTGAACTGAAGGTTTTTACTGGGGCTTCCCCGGTGGCTCAGCAGTAAAGAATCTATCTGCCAGAGCAGAAGACGCAAGAGACACGGGTTAGATCCCTAGTTTGGGAAGATCCCTTGGAGAGGGAAATGGTAACCCACTCCAGTATTCGTGCTTGGAGAATTCCATGGGCAGAGGAGCCTGGTGGGCCCCAGTCCACAGGGTCGCAGAGTCAGACGTGACGTAGACACTGAACAGCGGCAGCATCTGAGTTGATCACAAGCCAGGGATCGGGGAGCCTGGACTTTCTTCGCTTGGGTAATTTCTCCTGGCTGCTGGTCGTCTAGAAATCCTAATTTCTTGGGGTGGGGCGGGGTGGGGAGATTCGGGCTGAGCCAAAGGCATTAGCTCACAAACCATATCAGACTTTGGCTGGTCACAGCAGGACTGACGTGTTTTCAAATTAGTCCAAAGGCAAATCCAAAGGGCAGGGAAAGGGTCAGATTAACCACAAGAAACTACTGATTTGGAATCGAGTTGATCTTCACAGCCAGATCCTCGCAAACGGTTGCTTCTCAGATTTTCCAGGACCCAATTCTGAACACCTTTGCTGAGGGCTTACTCTAGGGGCGTGAACGTACGGAATCAAATCCTTTTTATTCACTTGGAGCTGATAGTGAGATTTTTCTATTCCTAGTTTCCTGGTTGGTCCAGTTCATATGTTACCAGTTGTCTATTGCTTGGGTTTTTTTTTTTTTAACTCTATAGTAATTGTTTTTATACCTGAATCTCTGTGAGAGAACGCTTACCGTGCCTGGCATTTAATATACATTAGTTATTACAATTATCAGTAATCCTTCTTAACCGGTTAGCCCTTGACTTTCTATGATTTTAAGTCGAGCATCTTGTCTTCTTTAAATTTCATGACAAAAGTTTTTAACCTACTTTTCTATTGAGGAGATTTCTTCTTTCCTTATTGATTTATTTGTTGTTGTTCAGCTGCTAAGTCATGTCCAACTCTTTGTGTCCCCGTGGACTGCAGCATGCCAGACTTTCCTGTCCTTCTCTGTCTCCTTGAGTTTGCTCAGATTCATGTTTTTATTGATTTGTAAGAACTCTTTATATATTATATTATGTGGAGAATACCAATCCTTTATCTGTCATAGAAGTTTCAAACATTTCTCTCAGTTTGTTCTTTGCATGTAAACTTAGTTTATGGTGATTTTGGGGGGGTTACATGGCAGTTTTTATATTTTCATTTTAATGTAGCCAAATCTGACCGTTTTTCCTTGTTGACTTGTGACTTCAATATATATTTTAAAATTCACTGAGTTTTGTAGTGTTGATTATAATTGTTTCTTTTTACATAGATACTCTAGCTGAGATCTATTTCTGAAATACTGTAAGGTGGCGAGTTAGATTTTTTTTTCCCCCAAAAGGTACTAAATTAAAACGAAAACTTAGGAATACTTCTCAACCTGCTCCTTGAATCATAGGTATTTGTTTCTTACTAGTAGTAATAAAAATAAAAACTAATGTTTTTATAAGGCTTTGTAACTTACAAAGCTTATTTACATACTTACCAGTTGGGAATCTTTCTGTTTCAGGTAGGAGAATCCTGACTCAAACTGGCCTAAATGAAAGGGTCAGTAACTCACTAACCCTAACCCTAACTTACCTGAAAAACCGGGACATCATCTGGGCTTCGCACGTGGCTGGATTTGGAAGGTTAGTGACCTCACCCTCCTGCTTCAGCCTTGGGATAACACTTGTCAGGGTCGTAAGACGATGTCTAGCAATTTCCAGGGATTCCCTGCTGTCTTGCCCACATCCAGAGTGGACAGAGACTATTCTTTTGATTACTCTCAGGAGAGTGAGGGATTTTCTTTCCCAGATCCCACAATAAATGTCTTCCTGCCTTTTCCAGCCGTGGTGTCCAGGAAAATGACAAATGATCTCTTTCAGTTTAGGCAATCAAAGCCTTCTCTAGCATAGGCGGTGAGCTGGGGGGGAGGCGGCTACTGCACCTTGAGGTGTCCAGGAAAGGTGACTCTCCACCCAAGAAAAAATTAGGGTTGTGTCACTGGGAGGCCAGTAATTTGAACGTTTTTGGCATTGCCTTTCTTTGGGATTGGAATGAAAACTGACCTTTTCTAGTCCTGTGGCCACTGCTGAGTTTTCCAAATTTGCTTGCTCCTTGGAAAATAAGCTATGACAAAGATAGCATATTAAAAACAAGAGTCATTATTTTGCCGACAAAGGTCCGTCTAGTCAAAACTATGGTTTCTCCAGTGGTCATGGATGGATGTGAGAGTTGAACTATAAAGAAAGCTGAGCACAAAAGAATTGATGCTTTGGAACTGGGGTGTTGGAGAAGACTCTTGAGATTCCCTTGGACTGCAAGGAGATCCAACCAGTCCATCCTAAAGGAGATCAGTCCTGGGTGTTCGTTGGAAGGACTGATGTTGAAGGTGAAACTCCAATACCTTGGCCACCTGATGCGAAGAGCTGACTCATTGGAAAAGACCTGGATGCTGAGGAAGACTGAAGGCAGGAGGAGAAGGGGACGACAGAGGACGAGATGGTCAGATGGCATCATCTACTAGATGGACATCAGTCTGAGCAAGCTCTGGGAGATGGTGAGGGACAGGGAGGCCTGGCGTGCTGCAGTCCACCGGGTCTCAAAAATCGGACATGATTTAGTGATGGAACAATAGCAATTTATTTTTACAAATTGAAACGTAGTTGATTTACTGTGTTAATTTCACTGTGCAGCAAAGTAGTTCAGTTATACACGTCCACACACAATCTTTTTTTGCATTCTTTTCATTATGGTTTATCCCAGGACGTTGACTGTAGCTCCCTGGGCTATACAGCAGGACCTTGTTTTGCTTTTCTGTCCACAGTGTTACCTGAGGGCAAGGATATGAGATGCATGGAGCAGGGGCAGGGCTGACCTCTGAACACGACCACAGCCTGCCTGTGTGTGTCTCAGAGTCTGGAGCACTCATCTCGGGTTCCGTGTTATATGACCCCCCAGTGGGGTACCCGCCCCTGGAGGCCCTAGGGCCCCGCCGCCACCGTGGCCGGGACGCCAGCCGCTCGGCCCTGGGAGCCTGCAGCTTTTCAGATGAGATCACCACCATCTGACCCCAGGAGCAGGGCTCCGGGCCGGGACGCTCCAAATCAAGCCAGATGCTGTGCTTTTCCGAGGCGGGAGCACGTGTGTTCCAGCTCTGTAGGAGGAAAACCACTCGGGCTCCACGGTTGGATGACACCTGGCTCCCACCTCCTGTAAGTCCGAACGTCTGCGGAGCAGGGAGGTGAGCCCGAGGCGATGGATCCAGCTGACACGGTTCGTGAGTGTGTCGGGAGGAAAGGCGCAGGAAGCCGGGGGCTTCGGCCAGGACTGTGACATCATCGCCTCGGCATCCCGTCCAGTCCCGGAAAAATGCAGCCCACGCTGCCCCGAGGAACTGAGACTCGGGAGACAGAAGCTCTGTGGCTGCTTGGCCAAGTTCTGGGAGCAAGGAGCCGGCCTTGGAGGTCTTATCCGTCAGAGTGAGGGAAGGGCAAAACGCTGGTATGTGGACAGCCACCAAGAACTCAAGGAGAGACGAGAGGAGAAACAAAACCCTTCAGTTGAAACGCCAGTGGAAAAACACTTCTTAGAGACAAACACGGAGAGCACAGTGTGCCCTCATTGTGCCTGGGCTTTTTTTTTTTTAATGGTTTTGGAAAAATGATCTTTTGATGTTTATAAAGTTGCTCCTGAATGAGGGTCACTCTGGGGCAGTTGGGAACTCACGGCCTGAGCGCTCACATTCCGCAGACGTAGTGAGGAGGGCAGGTGAGTGTGCGGGAGCTGGTGCAGGAGGAAGAGAAGGAGGAGAAGGGATCCTCACCTCCTCTGGTGGCGGAGGAATGAGCGTTCAGGGTTTGCCCGCACCCCCTCGGTGAGCGCATCTAAGGCTCCTGCCACCTGGTCTACAAAGGGGAAGTATTTTACCTTCACAGAAAAGGTGTACGAGCCCCGGGGCTAGAGCAAGAGAGCTGCCAGGGCGGGGCTCCCCTCTGGTCGCCCAGATGCCGACCCCCAGGCGCAGGGCCCTGTGCCTAAATGATGCGGCGGCCAGGCGGGCTCTGCTCTCTGTTTCCCCGCAGTCCTTGCTGGTCGCACAGCCCGGCTGCACCCTGCCTCTGCCCTGCAGTCCCCGCTGGGACGTGGGTCCCTTCTCTGAGCTCTGTGAGGGCAGGCCAGGCTCGATTACCTGCCTTCTCAGTACCTATGATATGAAAGGTGCTCAATCAATGGATTTCAGTTAATAAGCGCATAGAGCATGGCTTACATTTTTAAATTAACAGAGGAGTTGAGGCCGGTATCCCATGCAGACACAGCCTCTGTCCAGCAGGAGGGGACCCGGATGTGACAATTTCTGGGCAGCTGCAAACGCAGCCCAGCTTCAAGCCAACATTCTTTCACTACGTAGAGTCCACATTTATTTAAGGGCTTTGCAGGTGGCTCAGTGATAAAGAATCTTCCTGCCAGTGCAGGAGAGGCGAGAGATGTGGGTTCGATCCCTGGTTTGGGAAGATTCCCTGGAGGAGGACAGGGCAACCCACTCCAGTATTCTTACCTGGAAATCCCATGGATAGAGGAGCCTGGAGGGCTACAGTCCACAGAGGCGCAGAGTTAGACACGGCGGCGTGCACATGCGTGTCCATAACCACACACACAAACATACCACGTTATTTAGCAAGAAGGAATACCTTGTGGTGGAAACTCTGTCTTCCCGCTCAGGGGTTTGTTAGGACACTGAATGCAGCACAGCGTCGAGACTGTGTCCGGAGCTGCCGTCTTTCATTCCATTTTTTTCCGTCACTTGTGACTGGGTTACAGTGAGTCACTCACACACACAGAGAATTGAAATAACACAGAGCCTTATTCAAAATGGATTTAAAATTTATTTTTCCTGGCTTTCATTACCCCCCCGCCCAAGACATTTTCCACTTTTCTGGGGTCTTTATTATCTTTGAGGTTTTCTTTTGCAATTTTCTGAGCAGTTTCTTGTTTACACACTAAGCGGTCTGAAATTTACGCAATGAGACAAACCCCTCAGTCCCCGGAAACACCTTCCTCGGTGCGTTCTGTGGGGTCAGAGCCTCGGCTGACCGTGGAAGCGGCCCCCGCTGACAGACTCTGCTGGCTGCACCTTCAGCGTGCTCTCAGCTGGGAAGTACGAGCTGAGCCGAGGACTCCGCTCCCTCTCCACTGGGGGAGTGAGCCACGCGGGTGGGCAGAGGAGGTTTCCACGGAGTCATTTATCCAAAGAGGCTTCCATGAGCCCGCATTAACAAGGCCCCACTTCTGATGGTTCCAGGAAGTCCTGAGCAGGTGGGGAGCCGGGGCCCCAGAAGGTGCCTGGTGTTTTGCAGGTTAAGCCCCCCGCCTGGGCCCTCCACTCACCTCCCTCAACAGTCAGCCTGATGGCGCAGGATGGCCAGGAAATAATGACAATAGCACCAGCTGCTGCAGTGTGAGCTCCCCCCGACACGGCCAGCTCCCAGGGCGCAGGAAGCAAGGCCCAGACAGGCGATGCACCAGGGGCAAGAAGCAGGTGTTCAGGGAACAGTGGAGACTGGAAGAATTTGCTGACACGTCACTCTGGATAAAGCCCCCCTCTGTGTCCTTTTAATGAGCCCTCACCACTATGAAGAGCACCGCCGTGTCTATTTGACAGATGAGAAAACTGAGGCCCAGAGGCAGACTTATCCATATAAGTGCAGCCGACCTGAGCTCGGACCTGTTGGACCTTGGGATCTGTGCTCTTTCCACATCCTGCGTGGTCACTGGGGACTCGGAGCTGATTCTATCAGAGAACCTGGCAAGGCTCTGAGTACGCCCACTGTGGCACCCGCTTCCCGTAGACCGCGGGTCCCGCGGGGGCAGAGGCTCGGGGCCATTTGCAGGGCAGCAGAGCCCTCTGTGCCGCCAACCGCAGATAAAGCCCAGAAGGGCCTCGGCTTGTCGCTGCCCCAGAGCGAGGCTTTATTTGACTCTGTGTGGGCGGGTTTTGTGAGGCAGAGAGGGGTCGAAGTCCAGGGCTGCGGAAACCGGCTCTCCAGGGCATTCTCACAGGAAACGCCGGTTTTGTAATGGATGGGCCTCACTTGGGGCTCTGCCAGGGGGCTGGAAGCACTGTGCCCTTCTGTAGAGTGGTCCTGCCTCTGGGCATGTATTCTGGGCGTGTGTTCCACATCACAGCATTTTCACATTTCCCTGTGTGTATGTGTGTGTGTGCACTGGTGATTGAAGGGCGCACGCCTGTGACCAGCCCCTGCAGCTGAGCCTGGGGCAGAATCCCTGGGGGAGGGGGCGGGCAGGGGCGGCTGATGGGGGACTCCCAGACCCGCTCCAGACCTGGTGACTCAGCCTCTGGGCTGGGTCCCCAGAATGTTTAACACGTTTCCTAAGCCAGCGGTCACCAACCTTGAGGCACCGGTGCCTAATTTCATGGAAGACAGTCTTCCCGCGGACTGGGGTAGAGGGCCTGGGTTAAGATGACTCAAGCACAGTAGTCTATCATGTACTTTGTTTCAAACCTAAAGCCTCCACTGATCTGACAGGAGGCACCAGCTCATGGCCCGGGGGACCCCTCTCCTAGATGGTTCTTACGCTGAAAGATGAGAACCACTGTTGGAGGCATTGGGCAAAAAGACGGATGTCCACCTTCTGCTTTTAGACTTGTGCAGTATTGGATAAGTTTGTAATTTAAGAAGTACAGGTTTAGGAGAAGAAAGGAAAGCAGGGAGCAGCAAGGAACAGGCTGGGATGGAGGCCTGGACAGAGGAGCCCGGTCTCCCAGACTCTGGGCGGTAGGGTGCTGTTTACAGCTGCGGCCCCTCGGGTCCCCTTCTCTGTTTTCTTTCTCTCTCCCTCTCCCTCTCCCACATACCATCACCCCCAAGGCAAGCATCACTACAATACCACCCTCCCCACAAAAAGACCCCAAATGACTCCGGACTAGTACCTTCGATGTCCGACAGCTGGAATTGTTCATTCTGCCCAGGGGACAGACGCTCCTATTTCACGGCTGGCCGAGCCCCTCCAAACCTTCCATACTTCTGCAAAGCCGCCTTCTTATCACAGATAAACCGGCGTCTTCCCTCTCCCAGCTTCCAGTTCACGCGGGGGTGTTTGGGTTTTGTTTTTGTTTTAAATGACTTTCTTTCACATCACAAATGCAGAGAAAGTCCATTTCAAAGGGGATCGTCAATCCTAAAATCTCTAGCTTTTCACTCTCGGTGTTTTTAAGGTTGTGCTGCACAGGCCGGCCCCTGGGCGAGTCCTGGCAGGTGTCAGTCGTACCTGATTCAAGGGCAGGCCGTGCTCACCACAGGGGGCCTTCCAGCCTGGACGCCAGGCGCTGGCCAACACTGACCCAAGACCTCGGCCCCCTTGAGTCCTCAGCCCTAGTCCTGCACGCCTCACACCCTCTGCTTGTGAATAAGGCTTCCTGGTGACCAGGTCTCTCCCCAGACTGGGCACTTGACTTAAGTTGTCTCAGACTGGTCTGCCAACCCCCAGGGTGGCCTGAGATTCACTGCTTGGGGAGGGGGTGGTGAGAGCCCCCCGGGCCTACATCTGCTGACACACCCTAACCCCACAGCAGCCCTGGCCCGGCTCCAACCATCCCAAAGGACGGGGTGAGCGAGGCTCCTGCACAGGAGGCAGGCGAGGTCCTCATGGGGTGGGAGAGCTGGCCGCGGGGCGGAACGCCCATACAGTAAGTTCACACAGGTGTCCTGGACCCAGGCTGCATGTGTGAACCACCCAGCACTATCAGGACGTCCCATCCCAGGCTCCACCCAGACAAGGAGGAGGCCAGAGTTTCCGAAGCTTTCTGTGCAACTCTGCAGAGGCACCCTGTGCGGAACCAGTGCGGAAACCCCTGCTCCCCTGCTGTGGCCCTGCAGCCCTGGGTCACCTTGGGGGTCAGGAAGCCCTAGCCAGGACCCCCAGTTGGAGCTTGCATTTTAACAAGGCCCCCAGGGTGGTTCGCTTATCCACTAAAGTCCCAGAAGCTCAGCTTTGGATGACTACCCTCAAGATGCCCTGGTACCTGACTGTCTCAGCAGATACCCACCCCCCGTCTGCAGGCCTGGGGAGGGGTTGCCTTCCACCCTCATCAGCAACACCTTAGGAACAGAGCTCAACAGACTGAGGTGGTGATCTGAGTGAACTCGTCCATACTGACAGCAGCATCTCAGTCCTGTGCAGCTTTGGAAAATAGATCACTGCCGAGATAACAGTAGCGGGTTGTTTTCTTACGTCTCTGTGATCCTTGTCATGAAACAGAGCTACTCTGCTTAAAATAGCAACTGTTTATTTGTTCAGTGACAATGACTTATTGCTCAAATAAATGTTTGTTTGTTCAAATGCTACGATTTATTTGAATCTTGCGGTTCAGCAGTTTGGGCCAAGGTTCTCCTGCTGGTCTTGCCTGGGGGCGCTCTCACGGCTGTGGCCACCTGGTGGGAGGATGAGCCGGGGATGGTCTGAGACGGACACGTGGGCCGTGAGACACGCCTTCACTCGCTGCCAGGGTTCTCCTGCACGTGGCCGTGAAAGCCTCGGCGACTGACGTGCTGGTGGCCGCAGCTGGAAAGCGGGAAGCGGACACTGCGAGGTCTTGCCTGGCCTTGCTCAGAATCTGCACATCACTTCCAGCATATTCCATTCTATCTGGTAAAGCAGGTGGCAAGGCCAGCCCAAATTCCAGGCCTGGGAAAGATCCCACCTCTGATGGAGGACTGCAGAGCGGGCGGCTCTGCTCCATCCTCTCCACCTCTCCTTTTGCCGCAGTTTTTTCCACTGCTCCCCCTAGCAGAGGGCACTCCCCCAGCCCAAGCCCCCTGCACCTCAGCCCCCCAGGAGGGGCCCTGCCCACCCTGGGCTGCTCCTTGTTGGGGAGCATTTGAGCAGAGCCCAGACTGCCTGCACGCTGGGACCTGGGACACTGGGCCAGCATGAGGCCCTCAGAGCTGGGTCCTTGGGCAAGCTCCCCAGGGCAGACCTGTGGGGGAAGACAGGCCAGAAACCGCCTCTCCCCCTCTCTTTCTCTCTCTGCCTCTCATTTTCTTCCCGTCTCCCCTGCTGTCTTTTCTGCACTGCAGTTTACATCTACCATTCATCCATCCATTTGGCTACCAGTATCTCCTCAGCTCCTGCCCCATCCTGAGGTCCCCACTTGGCCCACGGGGGAACCAGGATGGAGCCGAGTGGGGACCCTGGGGGCTCAGATGGTAAAGAATCTGCCTGCTCTGCAGGAGACCCAGGCTTGATCCTTGTGTCAAGAAGATCCCCCCAGGGAAGGGAACGGCCACCCACTTCAGTATTCTTGCCTGGAGAGTCCCGTGGACAGAGGAGCCTGGTGGCCACAGGACATGGGGTTGCAAAGAGTCAGACACAACTGAGCAACTCACACACGGGTGGCAGTGAGAATGTGGCCTCTGGCAGGCACAGTGGTGTGGGCAGGCCTGGCCCAGGCCCACCATGAGGAGGGGATGAGATGTGAAAGTCCGCACGGAGGGTGGCTGGCCCCGGAGGGCAAGTGGAGAGTTGCGGGGGAGAGGGATTCGAAACACTCAGGCCTGCAGGCCACAGGAGAGAGCCAGGGCTGGGACACAGGTGGGCAGGTTGGGGCTCTGAGGGGCTGCCTAGGAAGGCCTGGCGCTGGTGAAGCCGGTCCCAGGAAGGCTGGTCGGGAGAGAGAGCAGGACAGGCTCAGGGGAACACCTTCCATCCTGGGGCCTCAGAGAGGGGCCGACTTCACCGGACTCAGTTCGCAGAGCGGGGACTTTGGAGCAAGAGCCAGGCAGGACTCAGATGTCAGGTCGGGGCCCAGGTTCCAAACAGGCCCAGCAGCACAGCTGCCTGTCCGGAGTCACTGAGCTCCTGATTTCTGACATCTGCAGTCCCAGACCAAGCTCAGACCTCAGGCTCAGAACTGCAGGGGGCCTCTGGGCAGCGGTGGGTGTGGGAGCCGAGGGACTGGGGGGACAGTTAGGCAGAGGGGCCTACCCCCTTCCCCACCCCGCCCGGGGCTCTGACCTCCCCGCCACCCTCTTGCTACGACTCGTCAGCTTTCCTCCATCTCTGCCTTCAACCCCCCTGGGTCCTTCACGGGCTTCCTTCTTGAGAGTTTCTTCTTTTACTAATAAACCCTCGGAGGTGCTGCTGTTCCCAGACTGTCCTCCTCTTGTAAAAAATTCGAGCAATTCTTTTCTACTCTGATTTTGATGGAACAGTTAAAAACAAGAGTGTAAATTGTAGATGGCAGAGACTTGGAACTGTCTCCAGGACATCTTGTGACATGAAAATTCAAGTTGCAAGGAAATATATTTATCCAGTGTGATTTCAGTGCTACTATCTCTGTGTTTGTCTATGTAAGGACATACTTCTTTCTCATTCGCCATGGGTATATATTCGAGATCTGTATACGCTGCGAAATGATCAGCACGATCAGTCTAGTTAACACTCGTCACCTTACACAGCTACACGCTCTTCTCTTGTGATGGAAACGTCTAAGATCTTCATGCCCAGTGACTTTCAAATACGTGACGAATGTGAGTTCAATGAAGCCAAAGTAGATGAGATGTGTATAAGAGACAGCTGTGTTTGTCTATGTAAGGACATACTTCTTTCTCATTCGCCATGGGTATATATTCGAGATCTGTATACGCTGCGAAATGATCAGCACGATCAGTCTAGTTAACACTCGTCACCTTACACAGCTACACGCTCTTCTCTTGTGATGGAAACGTCTAAGATCTTCATGCCCAGTGACTTTCAAATACGTGACGAATGTGAGCAGCTGTGACCCCTGGGCGCGAGTCACATTTTGGCAAATTTGAGGATAATCTCTGTGGTGACGTCTTCCATGGACGCAGATTTGCTCTCACAAGAATGTACCTGAATGAGGAAAAAGGGCGTGTAATTTCTTTCTGAAGAAAGCGTCCTGTGGTGGGGGTGGGGAGGGAAGGGAGCAGCTGGGAGGAGGGGGTGCCTATGAGGTGGGGGCAGGGGGCAGGTCTCCTCCAGCGGGTCCCACAGAAGCTGAAACAGCACCGTTAAAGTGCCGATATGACGTCCTGAGGTGGATTACGTTTAAAAGCTTGTGAGGGATTGTTTGGAGCTGGGAGAGCATTTTTCTGCCGAATCCTCCTCCAAGGACGCTGTGTTTCCAGTATTGTCAGTGGGGGATTCACTTTTCGAGCAAATCCACACAAACGCACTCCGTCCACGAGGGCCTGGCTGGCCGCGCTCTGCAGGGCGCAGGTGGGCGTCTGCCTCAGTTTCCCCGCCTGTGACCCCAGGTGTCCTGCCTCACACCATCACTGGGAGGAGTCCACAGGTTTCTACATGGGAAGTGCTTGGAACAGTGACCGGCAGATAACTCGGCATGTTTGTTGTTAGCATTGTTATTTCAACAGAACCACAACCTGCCTCAGCCCCTCTGCTCTGAGAGTCTGTGGAGGTCAGCTGTATCCGGGCCAGAGGGCCTTGAACCAGAGAGGTCGGCCTTGGGTCAGACTTGACCCGTGAGAACCGGACATCCGGGGACAAGAGGGGGCCTGGCCGTGTGACGGCACAAGGTCTGAGCCCAGATATGAGTCTGGGGGCCGGTGGGCACCTGGAAGGGGACTGTTCCCCGAGCTGGCCCAGGACCCCGTGCTGCCTTGAAGACCCTTGACTGAGGCGTCCGCAACCTTAGGGGAGGCGTGTTCATCCCTGCAGGCTGCACGTTGTGGCCGACGCCTCTGCCCAAGGCCACCGAGTGAGTCCAGCCCAGAGGCCAGCTTCCAGGCTCCTGAGCCCCTGGCCCCCGACTGTCCCTCTGAGGACTGCTAAGTCAAGAGCATGAAGGACCTGAAGGGCCGAGGTGGGGCCACTGGGGGCATAGCTTCCCGAGAGTGAGGCCTCCCAGGACCAGGATCCCTGGGATGCAGGGCAGGGGCTGCCCCCCTCAGGGGCTGGGAGGGGCCGGGGGCACGTCATGAGCCCCTCTGTCCGGGGGTCCAGCTTGGGCACCAGCAGGGCCTCAGAGACCACCCCCTGCCCCTGCTCCCGACTCTGGTGGTCTTCCCCCGGCCCCAGCTCAGCCCCCAGAGCAGGCTGCCCGGCTCCGCAGAGCCCTCTGCGCTGGCTGGTCCACAAGGCTCACGCTCGTATGTGCCCTAAGCTTTCGTGTTCGTTCACACACACCCTGCCGTCTGCTCACACAGCAACTCACACTCAGAAACCCCATTTCTACTACATTCCAGAAGTGGAGGTTGGCGTCGTCTGTGTGTTTTGAGTAATAGAGGGTGAGGCGTCTGAGG
The DNA here is from genome assembly GCA_006408675.1 of Madoqua kirkii. Lineage (NCBI taxonomy): Eukaryota > Metazoa > Chordata > Mammalia > Artiodactyla > Bovidae > Madoqua > Madoqua kirkii. The sequence goes on along the minus strand of SJYC01054795.1, from coordinate 46,528 downwards.
TATGGGTCTCCCTCGAATCTCCCCTAAAACACTCCCGACTTCACCCAACAGGCACTTACGGAGCCTCCTCTGGGTCAGCCCTGCTTCACAGAGCCAGGCGCGACTGCCCGTGAAGCGGCCTTTCCAGACCGCACACGGGGTGAGTGCCTTTTCTTCGCACTGGCTCCTTGCACTGTGAGCTCTCGTTGGAGGCAGGTGTTCATAGAGGTGAGTGACCAAGAGTTACGACTTAAACCAGATGCTTCTCATTTCCTGTTACGCCCAGGTCTCACTCCCCTCCCGAAGTAAAGAGGACCGGAGCCCCACCCGTCATCGCGATCAAGGTCCAGGTGGCTGGTGTGGGGAGACGGCAGGGTGAGATTATCTGGAGATGTTATGGGTAGAACTGGGTCCCCCTAAAAGATACGCTGGCGTCTCACTACGTGGGATGTTTCTTTTAGACCAGACGACACACCTATGTTTAGCGTCGTCTCTGGTCCCTTCCCAGTGGAGGCCCGGAGCCCCATCCCAAGTCATGACCCCAAAGATGTCCCCAGACTCCCCCCTCCCCAAGAGGAACCAGGGACTCACCAAGTCAATCAGGAGGGTACTTGTGTGTGTTTACAAAAAACTTTTGGCTGTGAATAGAAATTATGAAAAGTGAGTTTAAGTGGGACAAAGAAAACAATCACTGTGGGTTGGATTGGGTCCCCAGGATGGTGGCTTGAAGTCCTCGTTGAGATACCTGTGAGTGTGAACGGATTCAGGAACAAGGTTTCTGCGGGTTATTAAGAGGAAGTCACACAGAAGTAGACAGGGCGCCTGGTGCAGACAGCTGTCCTGACAAGTTGGGTCTGGGAGAAGCCGGCCCAGTGCAGGGAACACTCAGCGGCTGACACTCACAAGCGCACACCCCCCATTACTCATCCCGGGAGATGAGGACCCGGATTTGGAGCCGGGCGTGGGTTCTGTGCCCCAGTGCCGAGCCGTGACGGGAGCTGACAGTGAGTGCTTCCCCACCACATTGAGGATGGGGTAACAGCAGTCATAGCAATCCACCTTCTGCAAGATGCGGGACACTGGTGTCCAGGGTGTGTGAGGCTGCGGTCTAGGTATCTCAGTGGCGGGCCAGCTGTGTGGGGTCCGCTCCCTCCGCAGAGCGGCTCTGGGCTGGCTGTCTTATGTGGCTGCTGATACACTAGAGCCCCTCCCCCTCCTTCTGAAACTGCCTTTAGGAGCTATTTAGGGAACTTTCCAGAAGGCTGGTTGTTTTACCCACATGACTTGCCACAGCTGGGCTGCGTCCTCGCTCCTGAGACTTGGCTCCACATGAATTTCAGTTCCTTAAAAATAAAGGCTACCTGCCCAAGTGATGACATGCCTGAGGTTAACCAAAAAGAATAGGCCCTGGGTGTGCGTCACGAGCATACCCACGAGTATACGTCACGAGTGTGCTTAAAGCTCCACCACACACAGGCCTCTGAGGGGATCTGATGGCTCCATGGAAGGGCACTGGTGTGGCAGAGTGTCATTTATGATCAGAAGACAGTGGAGACCACACATTCCTCCACGTGCGGACTGTTAAGCAGCTTTGGTACACCCATAAGATGAAGTACTCAGCTCAGTTCAGATTCTCAGTCGCGCCCGACTCTTTGCGACCTCATGGACTGTAGCACCCCAGGCCTCCCTGTCCATCATCAACTCCTGGAGCTCACTCAAACTCATGTCCATTGAGTCGGTGATGCTATCCAACCATCTCATCCTCTGTTGTCCCTTCTCCTCCCGCCTTCAATCTTTCCCAGCATCAGGGTCTTTTCTAATAAGTCAGTTCTTTGCATCAGGTGGCCAAAGTATTAGAGCTTCAATTTCAGCATCAGTCCTTCCAATGAATATTCATGACTGATCTCCTTTAGGATGGACTGGTTGGATCTCCTTGCAGTCCAAGGGACTTTTAAGAGTCTTCTCCAACAACACAGTTCAAAAGCATCAACTTGGTACTCAGCTTTCTTTATGGTCCAGCTCTCACATCCATCCATGACTACTGGAAAAACCATAGCTTTGACTAGACAGACATTTTTTGGCAAAGTAATGTCTCTGCTTTTTAATATGGTGTATAGGTTGGCCATAACTTTTCTTCCATGGAGTGACTGTCTTTTAATTTCATGGCTACAGTCACCATCTGCAGTGATTTTGGAGCCCAAAAAATAGTCTGTCACTGTTCCCATTGCTTCCCCATCTATTTCCCATGAAGTGGCATAATCTTCATTTTTTGAATGTTGCATTTTAAGCCAGCTTTTTTACCCTTCTCTTTCACTTTCATCAAGAGGGTCTTTAGTTCTTCTTCCCTTTCTGCCGTAAGTGTGGTATCATCTGCATATCTGAGGTTATTAATATTTCTCCCTGCAATCTTGATTCCAGCTTGTGCTTCATCCAGCCCAGCATTTTTCATGATGTACTCTGCATGTAAGTTAAATAAACAAGGTGACAATATACAGTCTTGACGTACTCCTTTCCGTATTTGGAACCAGTCTGCTGTTCCATATCCAGTTCTAACTGTGGCTTGTTAATCTGCATACAAATTTCTCAGGAGGCAGGTCAGGTGGTCTGGTATTCCCACCTCTTTAAGGATTTTCCACAGTTTGTTGTGATCCACACAGTCAAAGGTTTTAGCATAGTCAATGAAGCCAAAGTAGATGTTTGTTTCTGAAAATCTCTTGCTTTTTTGATGATCCACCAGATGTTGGCAATTTGATCTCTGGTTCCTCTGCCTTTTCTAAATCCAGCTTGAACATCTGGAAGTTCTCGATTCACGTACTGTTGAAGCCCCGATCGGGGAATTTTGAGCATTCCTTTGCCAGAGTGTGAGAGGAGAGCAACTGAAGTGCTCAGAGGCATTAAAACTCAAGTCGTAAGACACGATCATGGAGCACTGACAGTATAATCCCAAGTCTGCCACAGCAAACCCCGAAAGGACGTGCTTCACGATGAGGGGGCCTGAAGTTCTCCTTGGGCCCTTTTGTATTCTTTGCGTTTTCTGCAATGAGTATATACCCTTCCGTAATGAAAAATAAATCAGGTTGACTGAGGTCTATGCAAAACGCAGCCCGTTTTAAGCTTGGCTTTCTCTCCTAGCGTGCTGCCGAGGTTCGACCATTGGCCTCCATCCTTCACATGAGATAATGAAGCTGCCGTCAGCTGAGTTTCCCAGGCCTGGTCATCGGCACCGCTCTTAACTGGTAACAGTGTGGACATCTCTGGAAATTCCGCTCATTGTTCGAGCTTCTCCTTAACTTGACTTCGTCCCCAGAGAGCCCTTCACGATAGTTCTTTTCCCAAACAATGACGACTCCTCTGTCTTGAATCCGTGCGTCCCATGTTCTTCTTTGTAACACAGCTCATTGTGTTCTGGTCTAATCCACCCTGATACATCAGACGTTAGGCTTCTTAAAGCCGAAAACCACATTATGTGGCCGCAGTACCTCCGGATCTGCACACACCACGATCCGCCGGGCTGACCCGCGGGAGCACGAGCTCTCTCCGGTCACCCCGGCTCCCCACTGCCCCACCCGAGCCGTGCCCACTCTGCTCGCGTCCTCACGGGGCGCCGTGGGCCGAGGTGTCCTCAGGCTGCGGGACACCCCCAGGTTCCTATAGGGTGTTCATCACAGGTCAGAAGGCCGAGCGTCCGAGTCTGGGGATGGTCTGTGCCTGGCATGTCGCAGGACAGGCTGGCTCACTTAGCAGAGGTGGCCAAGAGCCCTTGCGAATTCTCGTCTCCATCACAGCCTCTCCAAGCTTTGTTCTGGACCCTTAAGAAAACCCACAACTCAACCCACGTCCTGTGTAGCTATGGCGTATGAAAGTGGGTCCCAGGCCGCCTGAGGCCCCCACACAGTCTCGTTCCTCTGCTGTGGGACTCCTCAGAGCCGTCAGAAAATCAGGAGCTTGGTGGGTCCTCAACAGAAGGATGCTGCACCCAGCCTCTTCCAAATGTGCGTAACAGACCCTGCCCCATTCCAGAAACTTCCCTGTGGAATGACTCCAGGTCCTCAGGAAGCTGTAGAAATAGTCCAGAGCGGTCCTAGGTTTCCCTGATTTTATTTCCTGTTGCAGTGATCTGTCAGACTCCGAGACTTCCAGAAACGGCCTTCAAGGATTATGTGCTGCTTTCAGACTCAAGTCTCCTGCTTGACCAAGACAAAGGAATCAACCAACTCCTACAAGAAGCCCGAGCGCTCGCGTGTTTAGCAGCGAGCACGTTTGTTTGTGAACCGCATACTCAACTGCTCTTCTCAAGCTAAGCTTCTGTGTTCCAAGCGCCAGACCATAATATTATATGCATGTTTAATTTTTAGTAGCAGTTCCAGGCAAATTAAAAACCAGCCAAAATACTGTATTGCAGAGTCACGTAGGAGTCAGATGGCTTACTCCTCCTGGGGAGCTCATGGCTGACACTGGTTATCAGAAGAGGAAAGCAAGCCCTAATTACAGAGGCCAGGGTGGGAGCCGCCGTAATGAGAGACGAAGTCCAGCCACACGCTGCCCTGCAGACTGCCGCTTACCGAGGAGGAGTTTCTCCTCAAGGGCTGACGCGGGGGCACTCCGGACCGAAGCTGTGGGACACCCTCCTCGTGAGCGTCTCAGGGCTTCTGCCCCACCTTTGGGTGCCTTCTGTTCCCTCGCCCTGGCCAGCCTGGCCCACGCCTCCCGTCACAGCAGACCTGGGGCTCCTCCTGGGCCTGCCCCGCCCGCTGTGCCTCTGCCCGTGCTGGGGTGCCCCTGGCACGCCCGCCCTCACCCCGCCTCTGTCTGGAGACACCCTGGCCGGCCTTCAGGACTCAGCTGGATGTGCTCGCTTCTCTGATGCCCCAGTGAGAGCCCCACTCCCGCCCCCCTGCCTCCTTGACCCCATTCTTGTTGGTCGGAATTTTCCTGCCAGGTCCAGAAACCCAACTCAGACTGACTAAGGCAAAAAGGGGCAATTTACCAGTCTGGAAGCCAAACTGGGGGCAGGACGAGGATGCTGGGCAGCAGAGCCTGGGCCGAGGCTCCAGCATCTTGCGTCCCAGACTCCACCTAGAGGAGGGCGCGCATGGCCGTGTTCTGACTCCAGTCCACAGCCTCACACCCGTGAGGGAAGGGCTTGGTCCTCCTAGCAGCAGCTCAGCAAGTCCTGGAGGGACCTGGGCCCCTCACTGTGACGGGAGCAGAAGGCCCCTGGACGGGTCAGGGCTGGCCCAGGCGTCACGTTCCAGGTCAGCCAGAAGGGGCAGGGGCGTGTGGGTGGGAGGGTCGCTTTATTGGCAGGAGAATGAGAACGGGCAGGACTGGAAGCTAGGCGCCAGTAGCAGGACGGTTCTGCCTCTATGAGAACGGGTCACACCCGAGACAGACTCACGGACACAGAACAGGCCTGTGGTCGCCAAGGGGAAGGGGAGGGGGCGAGGGAAGGATCGGGAGTTTGGGATGAGCAGATGCGTACTATTATATACCGGCTGGAGAGACAGCAAGGCCCTCCTGTAGACCAGCCCAGGGAACTACAGCTGGCATCCTGGGCTGAACTATAATGGCAAAGAACCTAACAAAGAATGGATGTATATATGTAAAAGCGAGTCGCTTTGCTGTAGAGCAAAAGTTAGCACAATATTGTTAATCAACCATACTTCAATAAAACTAAAGAGAAAAGAAGAGCTCACGTCTCATGCACCTGGACACACCCTGACCCTCTGCACTTTCACTCTGGACTGAGCTCAGTGAGGGAAGACGCCTGGGCTTTCCGATCCTCCTGGCCCCGAGAGCAGCCGCAGGGCCCCTCCTGACACCCAGGGCCCTGACGGGGCTTGCAGCATCGAGCAGTCATTAATAACTGTACTTTGCAGGGATGGACTTAGTATAACAGGATTCATGGAGTTTACAAGGCTTGGGATCTTGCCTGCTGTCACTGAACCGTGCCGTGAAGGAGGAGGCTGAGTGAGCAGATCCTCAAGGTGGTCTTTCCCTCACAACAAACCTATTTACCTGCCTAGAACCTGTCGTTAATTCTCTAATAAGTTTTAAAGAATAAATAAAGCAAAGATTTACTGTCGAGTCACCAAGCAGCTCCTCTGTGAAACTGTTATCTATCAAATTATCTAATAGGGCTTTCCTTTGGATTAGTTCAGTCATGATAAAGATTTTTTTCATAGATTTTAACTTGCTGAATTCAATATTGCTGTATTTTATATAAATGGCTGACTCCCCCTTTTCAGTCTTACGGCAGCATTAGAAAAGGCAGTTAATATTCTAGTATACCAGTAACTGGAAAGAGACGAGTTTCATTGTAGACATATTGTCCCAGGCTTTCTGGACCAAAGGGTCATTCACATCTGTACAGGGGTGTTTGGGAAAAACGCTTGCTAATAAGTTCCCGGGAAACGCGGGACCTGGTGTGTACACGAAGGTGTTGGGGGTGGGGACGGGGTCCCTCCAGCTCCCGAGAGAGAAGTGGGTGCTCTCTGCTGTCTGTCCCCCTTCTCTGCTCCCCTTCCCTCCCACCCCGCAAAGTCCGCCTCCTCAACCCAGCCAGGCTTCACGTCCTTGTCCTTATTCCCAACGTCAGCGCCTTGGTCTGGGTCGGCATCCTCTCTTTCGAGGCCAGGACCTGGCAAACTTCTTCTGGAAAGAGCCACCTAAAAGATAAAGATCTAACCAGTCCATCCTAAAGGAAATCAGCCCTGAATATTCTTTGGAACGACTGATGCTGAAGTTGAAGCTCCAATATTTTGACCACCTGATACAAAGAGTCAGCTCACTGGAAAAGACCCTGATGCTGGGAAAGACTGAAGGCAGGAAGAAAAGGGGATGGCAGCGGATGAGGTGGCTGGATGGCATCACCGACTCTGGATATGAGTTTGTGCAAGCTCCGGGAGCTGGTGATGGGCGGGGAAGCCTGGCGTGCTGCAGCCCATGGGGTCACAGAGTCAGACATGACAGTCACTGAGCAACAGCACTGGGTTTTGTCCCGGCCTCCCAGGTCTGCCGCAGCAGAAACCGCCACAGACGGCAGGTCCGTGACCCGAGGTGCGGGCGTGTGTGGTCGAGGCCGACTCTGCGGCCCCGCCCGGCTCCTCTGCCGGCACGGTTGCAGAGTCGAGCGAGACTGAAGCAGCCGAGCAGAGTGGAGCCTAATCTCAGGGATGTTCTTTCACACGCTGTAGGTTTTCTCCTCTTGGTCTTTCAAGTTCCTCCCTGAGAGAGCATCCCTGACTCTCTTCTCTCCCTCAGTCTCCACTGAAGGAATCGGCTTCGGGTCTGACTCTCGCAACCCTACGGACCCCACCAGGCTCCTCCGTCCATGGGACTCTGCAGGCAAGAATACTGGGGTGGGTTGCCATTTCCTTCTGGAGGGGAGCCTCTAGAAGGAAACCGCGTCTCTCCTGCGTTGGTGGGCGGGTTCTTCATCACTGCCACCTGGGAAGGTGGGTGGAGGTGGCCCTGGTCCATTAAACCCCAGGCTTTGGGTGCGTGGCCCTCAGGCTGCAGTTTGCCAAGCCCTGGAGCGCATTCTTCAGCCACCTCAACCCCACGTCAGCAGCCTGTGTGTGTTCCTTCTTTATATCCCCAGGTTCCTACAGGATGTCTGGCACCCAAACGTCAGAGCCTTGAAAGTCTGTAGGAAGACTGCTGAGGGCACACGCCAAGGGTGTCAGTGTGTTATCAAGCAGTCAAATATTATTTCAATTTCAGTAACTTAAAATCTTTTTAGATTTGGTAAAAGTTAGAAATCCATTCCCTTGCTAACAACACAATTACCTAGTAATGTTCTTGGAATAGTTGTTTCAGAAGCACGGAGTCCAGCATCTCTAATGGCAAGCCTTTAAAAACACATTCCTCTTGGTGTTAAGTTTGACCAAGGCTTGGACAAGAGACGTTTTGTTTTTTGTTTAAACAAGAGCATCTCGACATAGATGAGTGACGAAATCTGCTAGCTGGCAGGAAGACTATCGTACCACTGAATTCATTGTTGGGTCAGACGTGCTTATCTTTAGGGTTAATCATTCTTGGAAGAAATTCCTCACCTTGTTCTAAGTCACAGCAGAAAGGTTTTGTTCTGTTTGCTCTTAGGAAGAGGAGTTTTACACAGGTCACACAGCCCTTGGCTGCCTGAACACAACTCCGTGCTGGGTCGGGGTCCACCCCGGGGGGCTGCATGAAGCTCGGGTGTCCTCCGCTGGGCGACACAGAACCCCTATGTCAGAGTGAGATCTGGGTAAATCATTCACCAGCCCTATCGGCAGACCCATCCGAGGCTCCGTGGTTTTGAGAACTGATTAGAGGATCACAGAGCCAGCGTGCCTCCCAAACAAGGCCGCCCTGGGGTTAGACAGCTCATGCTCTGCCAGCAGCCACGGGAGCCCGCAGCCCCTTCCCCGGCCCGTGAGGCCAGCCGCACCCGTCTGCCCCTGGCGCCTTCTCAGCCGCTGCTTGAAGCCAGTGCAGGGAGCGGGCAGCCCAGGCAGGGAGGACACACACGCCCGAAACGTGGCGGATCAGACCTGGAGCAGCGCGGAGCCCATGGGCAAGCCCTGCCCTCTCATCTTCCCACGCAGAAACGCGTTTGAAGACAGCGACGGAGCAGCCCACCGCCTGCTTTCTAAAACCATGGGTTTCAGAAAGATCAATATTATTTTGTTCCTGCCTTCAAGGGATCTGTCTGGGAGATAAAACGTGGGCATATGAAAAGATGACAGTAATGTCAACCTCCCAAACTGGCCACTGTGAGCTTCCTAACCACCCCGTATCCTGGTTTTCTCATCTATAAAATGTCTTGCAGGAGAGATAGGAAGTTAGACTAACTCATGTCGATAAACCGTCTAGCATATAACAACGCTGTTAGCATCTGTTTAATAAAAAGAGGACATTATTATTATCATTATCATTAACTAAGGAAGAAAGAAGTGGGGATGAGGAGAGTGGCCGAAATTATGACTCGAAACAAGTGAGCCCAGGGCTCTGAGGCTCACTCAGAGCCTCATCTATCACAGAATTCAAAACAGGATCCAGAGAGAAACAGCTGTTACCCAAGCCTGCCCTGCTGGCCCCACACCAAGGTCTCAGGAATCTTGACAACAATGCGCGCAGCTCACAGTGAAGCGGGCCTCCGCGGAAGCACGGGAGTCACCCGGCCTCGGGGACACGTTCTGAACTGGTGGCGTCTCTGCCGGACTTTGAAAAGGAAGCTCTTGCCATGGCAACTGGGTCACCCTGGACCCTCCAGGCAACCCCACAGGAGAGGAGAGCCGACCTCGTGTTTCCTTTCAGGAAGTAGGAAATCACATTCCATGTAGAGTTTTAGAGGACTCTCTTTAATGACTTAATTGAATTTTATGCTTCCTTCATCATGGAAATCCAAACATAAAAATGGAAAATGCTTTGATTCTGCACACTAGGACTTGGAGATGCATCTGTTTTCTGTGCTCAAAAGAGGTGGAGAGTGGGCAGCTTCTGACAGAGGGCCTCTCGCAGACTGCGTCGCCCGTCGCTACCACTGCCTGCGGACTACTGTTAGGCCAGCATTCTTCGTTGTAAGCAACAGAAATCCAGTCTGCTGTTTTAAGAACAGTGGAAATTGGTTTAAAAGGTATTGAGGAGCTCAAAAACTCATGGAAGGATGGGGAGCCAGGCTCAGAAGCTAAGCAGCTTGAAACGGCCTCCCTTACCCACATCCAAAAATGCCCCCTGGGGCAAGAAGATAGGAAATTAGGAGATTGGGATTAAAATATACACACTACTATAAACAAAGTATGCAAAATAAAGTAGGTAACTAATTTAAACCTGCTGATTAACACAGAGAACTGTACTCAATTCCTTGTATCACCTTATGATGGAAAAGAATTTGACAAAGAACATATATATGTAGGTGTCCCTGGTGGCTCAGATGATAAAAATCCCCCTGCAATGTGGGAGACCTGGGTTTGATCCCTGGGTTGGGAAGATCCCCTGGAGGAGGGCATGGCAACCCACTGCAGTATTCTTGCCTGGAGAATCCCCCTGGACAGAGGAGCCTGGCGGGCTTCAGTCCATGGGGTCACAAAGAGTCAGACGTGACTTTATGACTAAGCATAGCGTGCGCGCACACACACACATGCATACATGTGTATTTATGTGTGTAACTGAATCACTTTGCTATCTGCCTGAAACTAACACGACATTGTCAATTGAGGAAGCTTCAGAAGTAAACGCCGCTGCCGCTGCACCGGAAGCCCTCCAGACTGACGTCGCCGGGCCAGGCGCTACCGCGGTCAGAGCCTCGGACGCTGCCACACGGGACGCCGGGCACAGCCCTGCCTCCTCCCTCGTGTGGACTCTGCACCACCCCTATCTCTTCACACCACTGGCTTCTGACTCGGGGCTGGGCCGGGGTGCCTGGGTGGGGGCGTCAGTCCATTCTGAGCTGCCCAGGAACCTGGGGAAGTGAGAAGCTGGCGTCGCCAGCTGTGGAGTGCGCTTTGACGCTTATGCAGGAGGTGCTACAAACACAAGACAAGGGTTCAGACCAGGAAGAAGGATTTCGGCTGCAGTGTCCTAGCCTATCCACCTGTAAGTGGTTTAAACAAGGACTCTTCTCGTATCACGAGGGTTCAGAAGTAAGTGCTGTCAAATACGGTAGATTCAGACGCCGAGCAGGTGAATGGAGACACACGCGTGTGGTCACGTCCCCACCCTCCACCTACAGGGCGCTGCTCTGCGGCTCTGGACTGGGTGCTCTGTTGTTACGAGATGACGGCCACAACCCTAGGCGGTGTATCTCCACGCGAGCAAGTTCTCAGCATAGAGTGGAGCTTCTTTCTGCGGATATCTTTGGATCAGCAAGGAAACCTTGCCCTGGAAGTTGTACAGGAGGAATCTCCCTGTGTGCCTCTGGCCAGGATTAGAGCTCCTGTCTGTGTCCTTGCTGCAGAGGAGGCTGTGGAAACAAGTATCCCGTGCTTTCAGCCGCCACAGCCGGATGTGAACTCTGCCAAGAAAGAGGAAGGGGGAGGAAATTTTAGGCAGACCGCCGACAGGGCTGCATTGCCACCCTCCTGAGAGAAGCTGGGGCGCTCCTGGGCTGATACTGTGAAGCGGGGCTTACCCTGGACCCTCTTATCCCGGTAACGCCGTCTTTCAGCATCGCATGCCTGATGGGCTTTGTTGGTGAGGACTCTGCAGGTCCACCCGGGCTCAGCAGGAAAGGGTGATGTCACAGGCCATGGGAAGGTCGGGGGAAGCGTCCCGGCCGGGGCCAGCACGTGCCACACCCGTTCTGGGAAGGCGCTGGGCTGTGTCCTGGCCTCTTCATTTCCTTGCAAAGCTCCCATCCAGCGCGAGGTGAGCCCGGTGCCCCAGGTGTGGGCCTGGCCCCCCTGCTCTCAGCCACCCACCTGCACGGTCCTCCTCCTGGTCGTCAGGTCCTCTTTGCTTGTCACGCTTTTCCAGATGAAGGGATTGCGGTGGATCCTACAGGCTGGCGGGGCCACTCTGGGGTAATTGTGCTCATCTCCTACAGTATGTTTGCTGCTGAGATCCACTGATGTTTGGTTCAAGCCTCTGGATTCCAGAGTAGAAGAGGCTGACTCTCTTGGCCTTTCTTAGCCCGTAGCTCTGAGTCACAGATTTCACACTGTATTTAGTAGCACTGAGCAGCTTCAGCTGCCTGCAGCCAATTCTGGTAAATTCTCTTCTTTTTGTTATGTTAAAAATATGTATTTTTAAAATTTTCCTTGTTATGGCTTTTTAAATATACCTATCATTAAAAACTGGACATTTAATTTCCAAATACATGGGATTTTAAAAGTATTTTTGATGTTAATTTCTCATTTTGATATTAATTTCTCACTTAAATGTTTTCTTCAATCATCCTCTGTGTTTTTTCAGTTTTCTAACTTTATTGAGGTATTCAATGGCTAAGTCAAGGATTTCTCTTGGTGAATGTCACACTGTACTTGAAAATATGTGGGTTACTTTCCAATATCTTTTGACATTGATTCCTAACATAATTCCACGGTGATAAGAGGACAGACTTTGTATAATTTCAGTACCTGTAGATCATGAAACTCTTGTACCTTATTTTACGTCCCTGGTTATGTTCCCGGGTCTCCTAGTTTATAGTCTGTGGGAACTCAAATAGAATTTGTACCCTACTCTTCTGTGAAAATTGCACAAATCTTAATTATGAAGAAAAAATGGAAAATGAAGAAATAGTGTACTTATTACCATTAAAAAGAATAAACATAGGGAACAATTAACAGTGAGCACTCGCCAGGCCACACCCATTGTCACCTCTAATGATACGTAACACACAGAGGAAGTGGGGCGGCTTACGAGCCACCTCCCTACACGCGTTATCGCCCTGAGTTCCGAGCGGCAGCAGTTTCCTGGGTGAGTCAACGTGAGCAACAGCAGTAGCGAACATCTGCTGAGTTCTCTCAACCTGCTAATCACCCAGCAAAGTGCTTACCTGCGTCCCTCCATTCCTTTCTCTAATCCCTGCAACCACACCGTGAGGGGGGCGTTGCTTCTCCTCTCTGTCCAGAGAGGACATCGAAACCTAAAGAATGTAAGCAATGGCCCCCACGGTCACAGGCTCTTAACGGTAGACTCTGGGCTCAAACACGCGTCCATCTCATTCCAAAAGCTAGAGATGGACTCTTGTTCTAGAGTTCCTGGTTGTTATTTTCATCCAGCATCACTGTACTCCCTTTCTGCGGTTGTGGAAGCTGACGTGTAATCACTGTTGGTCCATCCAAGTCCACCAAGCTGGTAAAGGGGGAACCACACAAGGCTTCTTGTTCCATTTCGCCGAAGGCTGAAGACCAGCAGCAACCGCTGAAAAGAGACGTTAGAGAGTGGGGTCCACTATTTAACTGCCTGACTCATCAGATGCCACTTGCTTATCCAAGCTCCCAAGCACAGTTCCATGTAGCTTGGCTGGAAGACCAACGTCTGGAAGGCAATAGATCTGGATCAAAATCTTGTCAATTACTGCATCTCTCTGAGCCTCAGGCTCTGTCTGTGAAATAAAACCTACTCCATGGAATTGTTGCAGGGATTATGGGAACCGCTGCATGAACTGTGTACACAGTGCCTGACGCTTAAATATGCCCCCGCTGTGTGCCGTCTCCAGAGACCGTCTTTCTCCCCCTATTTCCAGGAGGTTGGACTTCCTGCACCCTGATCTGGAAATGCGTCAGGAGGACCGTGTGCCCTGGTTGTGGGTTTCCCACAAGGATTGACCAGAAGCCTGGACACTTTTGATGTTTTGCACAAACTGCGTCCGTAGAGTTTGGGGCCTTGTAAACAAAGATGTCTTACGTCAGATGCCCCAGGCTTCATATCAGAGAGTAAACACTGATAGCAAGGCTGAGCCAACAATTTCACTAATGTCTGGAAAGCAGAGACGGCTCCTTAAGCATCAAAGGGTCTCAAACCCAGGACTTTGCCTGACGGATAAAGACCAAAAGGCTAAGTGCCCTCTGATTCCTGTTCACGTGCTCTCTTGAAAGTGGATCCTGAAACTTTCAAATGACAGCAACAATTCAGTCATGCCTTCTTCCAAGTTGCTGGTGACCTAAAGGGTGTGTCCCACATGGGCGTCTACAAGTAGGTCGTGGGCCCCTCCATCAAGAGACTTGGGTGCCAACGTCATCCTTCTAGACATCAGGTTCCCTGAGGGTGGGGCCTCTGTAGCCTGGTACACAGGCCCTGTCCAGTAAATGTCCATGGATGGACGGATGCTTCCAACTTCCTCAAAGCGAAACTACCGTAGCGAGGAGACTTCCTTCCAGTCCTAAATGCCAAACCTGCAAAAATAGGTGCCACTTCCTTCTGGGTTTTTTGGCAGGAACTTTCCCTCTCAAGTCATCTAAGCTGACTCGTAAAACAAAAACTGAAGACAGGAAGTGAGCTTCTTGGATGACATCAGTCCTGGCCACAGCCCAGGCAGGGACTCTCCTGGGCTCCGGGGCTGGCCACAGCCACGCTGACGGCAAGGCCACCTCGGGCGTCTGAAGACTCCAGGTTCCTGCCCCATCACCCATCGGGGCCAAGAAGGAAGAGGCTCCAGAAGTCGAGACGCCCGTTTCAGGCTTTTCTTCTCTGCCTGCCCAAGATGAAGAAGCACAAAACAACATTTCCCTCGATCCTGCTGCAGCACCGGGCAGTTAGTTACAGCCTCATTTCAAAACCCTGCACACTTCAGACAAATCTGCTCTGGGATGCTCAGCCACGGCTTGAGGACAGACAGGAGCAGTCCTGTACGGGGGAGCCTGCTGTGTGTCCAGCGCCGTGACCTTTCCTCGCCCGTGAGACAGCCTGCACGATGGGCTTTATCTTCATGTTCGTGAAAGGACATTAGGGCTCAGGTTGAAACATCAGGTTTAAATAAGAAATATTCAGGTGCATTAAGAAGAGCAGAGGGAACGTGTGATGGGTTAGCTCACCTGCCTCTCGTGTAAACCACAAACACCAGCGCGTCCATCTCTGCTTTGAATTATTATCTACGGTCTTTTGATCGTGTGTTTGGGGTTGTTTTTGTTTTTAGAATAGCAATAGGTCTGTACCCACACATCCTCGTTGTTTCTTCTTGCGATCACCCTGCGGTGTTGGCCGTGACCTTCACCCTTCAGCAATCCTGGACGGGTGCCTTGGAGAATATTTGCCAACCAGGTGTTTCAAAATGGGACCCTACAAAGTCCCACTTAAACAAGTTTAAATTAAACAGAACTAAAATTAAAGAGATTTAGTTAATGCTTTTTTTCCTTGGGGGGTCTTTAATCTGCCTCACATGTCATGCATTGTCCAGGGTATGTATGACCATATATAACATTTTCCAGTCATATTGGAGACCATCATTCCCCTCCCCACCGCCCCCACCCCACTGTGCTTCCTACCATTTCTGAAAAAGAATATAGCACAGAGTTTGGGAAACTATGATTGAATGGATCTGTTTTTTGCAGGACCAGTCCTTAGAAGCCACTCCTATCTGGGAGCTTGTCTACAATCCCAGAAGCTGCCATCAGAGGAACCCTGAGCCGGATCTCTGCACCTTGGTGTTTTCCACTGGGACGAAGGAAGCCTCTGAGAGCCACTGTCTGGCACCACCACCCCAGCTGTGGCCACTCCACAAACGTGCAACAGTAATAACTCTCCACAGGGAGCCGTTCAGGGTTTCAACGTTCTTTCATCCGGGTGCCCTGCCAGTTACCCGTCTGCCTGTTTGATTTTCTACTGAGAGCAAGGACCACGTCTGCTCACCTGTGTGCCCCCATCATCAGCCCACTCGGGTCTATTGGAATAATCCTCGTTCAGACGCACACTCGACTCTCCAGGTGGACATGAAAAGGTGGGTTCGTAAAGCAGCTCAGGTGGACTAAGACCCAGGATGGATCAGGAGCTGAATAATAAGACTCTTCGGCTGAAGGCACACTCTCAATGCTTACTGGATAGAATCCCAGAGAAAAAAAGGCTGAGACTCAGGGAGGGAGCAAATTGATCTGCGACTCATGAAAACAGACACAAAATACCTCACAGAGAGGCACGCACCCTCCTGCCAAACCCCCATCTCTGCACAGACCTGAGGGTTGTTGCCATCAGGCTAAGGATGTTAACAGCAAAGAGAGGGAACAAGCTCGCCCCAAGCTAAGTGAGAACAAAAGACCCAGAACCATCCTGCCACTGCCAGCGGAGGAAACAGACACACTAAAACCCCTGCCCCCGGGCAAGGAAGAGGCGGGACTTCCCTCTCACATCATGTTTTCCAGAACTGAGATAGGGGGCCACCTGACCGGCCAAAATTCTACCCAATGACAGTCACCCCTTGGCCCATCTGCTCAGTCCAGGGTGGAGGTGGGGTTAATATGGGGCATAGGGAATAGTTTGTTGATTTGATTTAGGGAGACTGTTTGTTCCAGGTGCCTCGGTAGGCCGAAGGGACAGGCAGGGGGCCACTGCCCCCACTGTGGAGGGACCTTGGGGCATGGGGGTGCCTTGGCCCGGGGTGCTTTACCAAAGCCCCCAGGCTGGGTTGTGCAGAGCAGGGAAAGACCCTAACACTCCCAATCCTGGTCCTCCTCCGGCGCCGCGGGTCCAGGGTTACCTTGCCGGCCTGGCAGCGGCTTTAAAAGCATACGAGTGTATGCTCAGTTGCTAAGTCGTGTCTGACTCTGCGACCCTGTGGACTGTAGCCCACCAGGGATTTCCCACATGGGATGTCCCAGGCAAGAACACTGGGGTGGGTTGCCATTTCCTCCTCCAGGGGATCTTCCCGACCCAGGGATCAAACCTACGTCTCCTGCATTGACAGGTGGCCTCTTTACCACTGAACCACCTGGGCAGACTTAGGGTTGTTTTCTTTAATTTCCGCTGCTCTTCTTGGGGAAGGTGTCCCAGGGGAAGACATTCATTTCGTCTGTTTGCGGCTGGGCTGGGTTTTTGTTGCTGCTCCAGGGCGTTCTCTCCTCGGGTGAACAGGGGCTGCTCTTCATCACGGTGTGCGGGCTTCTCACTGTGACGGCGTCTCCTGCTGCAGAGAGTGGGCTCTAGGCACGCGGGCTTCCGCGGCCGCAGCCTGGGAGCTGGGCAGCTGTGGCTCCCAGGGTCCAGAGTGTGCCTTCAATAGCCGTGGCGCACGGCCTTGTTGCTCGCGCACGGCCTTGTTGCTCGCGCACGGCCTTGTTGCTCGCGCACGGCCTTGCTGCTCCGAGGTACGTGGGGTTCTCTCGGGTCAGGCATCGAACCCGCGTCTCCTGCGCTGGCAGGCGGATTCTTCATCACTGAGCCACCAGGGAAGCCCTAGGGTTCTATTTTGAAATGTCTATTTGATGTCCATTAGTGTAGCTCTTCTTTAATCTAGAAACTGGACACTAGGTCTCTGCTCGCCTCCTGTCTGTAAAATCATACTTTTTTTTTTTTTTGGTTCTAAATTCTATGGAACTCAGTCCAAGTAAATAAAGCAGAAAATGTATAAGATACTGAAAAAGCTAAAAGAGGTGAATAGCGCCTTTTAGAAATTAGATTTTGAGACTGGAGTTAGATTTTTGGCCGTGGTGGGTAATGACACCGACTGAGGCTCTGTGTGGCCCCTGGGCATGGGGGCCACTGGTGGATGACTCGCCGTGCGCCCTGTTGGGGCCCTGGCCTCCCCGGCCCCTCTCCCAGCAACCCAGATCTCTCCATGGGCTCCAGCTAAAGGGTGACCCGGCCCAGCTAAGCGCCTCTGAACCCTCTGCAACCAACGCCCAGGCTGACCCCTGGATGCCCTGCCTTGCTTGCTGCAGTGTATGTAATGTCTAAAGTTCCATTTGACTTGGATGGTTTCAGGTAAGAACAAACAGAAGAAGAGAAACTAACTGTAGCTGGGAGGCCCACAGGGGCCAGCACGCTGGCTGAGCCTCCCGGGCCCTTCCACCAGCGCCCAGCAGGGCCCTGGGCCCTGGCAGGCGAGTTTCAGACGCTGACCTGCTGTGGCAGAGGTGAGCCCCCCCCAGCAGCAGGTGAAGAGGGCCAGCGGCCCCCGGGGAACGGAAGTGCTCCTGGCTCAGTGGCGGCGGGCACTGAGTACAGGGCTTTGGGAAGCGCTCACCCCCCGGGGGTGGGTAGCTCCGACAGGCACCGTCTGGAAACAACACAAGGGCTGGCGGGAGCTCCCCGCCAGGCCAGGGGCAGGCTTGTCCCGCCCGAGCGGACCCTGAGGAGAGGTGGCTCCGTTGCTGTGGGGCTTTTCAGGTCATTTCCAAGAGGAGAGCGCAGAAATGACGTACACTCAGCCCTGCTGCTTGCTGTCAAATGCAGTCACCCACGGAGACCTCAGGCTGGTTAGGACATGCAGGGCTGGAGGCAGAGACCAGCCAGGGTGGGCGACAGGACTCATCAGGACACGGATCAGTGCAGCTTGTCAGACACTGTGATGCTGCCTCCCACGCCAAGCTCTAAGGGCAGAGGAGACTGGGGGCGGGGAACCGCTGCTGGGGGAGGGGAGCATCGCACCCAGATCTGCCCTACACCTCAGGGGGTGTGGGCCTGGGCCTTGCGCTGGTACCCAGAGCTCAGCTCGTCCAGCAGGACGGGACAGCTGGTGTCCAGAGTGGAGGGCAGTATGTGAGGTAGAGTCTCTCTTTCTTACAGACATACACACACACACACACACACCCTGTACATATACACACACACAGAGACACACAGCTATACACACACTCACACACACCTATACACATACACACTCACCTATATACATACACACACATCTATACACATACACACAAACCTATATGTACACACACACACACCCATCTATACACATACCCATCTATACACACACACAGCCCTCTATACTCATACACACTCATCTGTATACATACACACACACACACTCATCTATACACATACACACATCTGTACACAGACACACACACACCTATACATCTACACACAAACCTATATACATATACACACACGCCCATCTATACACACACACATCTATACATACTCACACACACCTGTACACACACACACACCCTGTACATATACACACAGAGAGACACACACCTATACACACACACACACCTATACACATACACACTCACCTATATACATACACACACACCCATCTATACACACACATCTATACACACTCACACACCTATACACTCACACATACCTAACACACTCACACACACACGCTCAGCGTGAGGCCAGGAGAGCTTCATGCCTGGGTGTCATATAGAAATAATAAATCACTGTGAATGCGGTTTTGGACATCACCACGGATTTCAGTTAAGAGTAAGGGGAGGAAAGCTGGCTGGACTGGATTAACTCAGACGCGGGCTGCTCTTCTGGGAAAGAAAGGCTCCACTTTCGAACCAAGCGGGTGGCCTGGGCACCGAGCTTCCTGGGGCTTTGGTTGCCCGAGCCCCTCCCCGTGCCTGGCCCCTCCCCGTCGTCTGTCTGGCAGCCTGGAGCGTGCGTGTCGTCACAAGTCTTACTGGCTCCATCCCGTTCTGTTTTCTTAGAAGGAACTTCAAGCTGCTGCATGAAAATTACACGTTGGTGGCGGGAAAAGAACCAAACCCCCAAAGCCACTTTCCTGAGCAGCTTTCCGTGGAGGAGGGGGAGCCCTGTGGGAGGCTGAGGGCCAGGAAAGCTTTCTTCCTGCCCTGCTGGAGACCAGCACTTACTGATATATTTATTTGGAGGAAAAGAGCTGACAGAGACTGTGTTGAATAACTCGGCTCAGGGTGAGAAGCAGAGCCCCCTGAGAGGAGGGCAGCCTTTGGGGCATGGCGCCCAGCCTGGGGCCTGGAGGGGAGCTACTGCTGGGGGCTTCGCCTGGTGCCCTGGTGTGGGTCCCCCGCGGCGCGGAGCCCCGAGAAGCCCCAGGGGGCCATGCTGTCCCGGGGCCCTGGGCTCCAGGAACGCTCCCTCCAGCACAGCCAAGGCTTGTGCGCTGGCGGCCGCCAGGCTGGCCCCGCAGGTCCCCTCCGGCTCCTGCGGTTCCCTCCCCACTCTGTCCTCTCTCAGTCCGTGTCTGAACTGCTGCTGTGGCTCCGGTTTCCCTTGAGCAAAGAGGGCACATGCATCCTCAAACTCAGCCTCACCTGAGCTCAGGGGCTTTCCCACTCGGGGGGCCTTCCCGGTGAGAGGCACCGTCGGGCGGGTGTGGCCCGCAGCCCCCACCCCTCCCGGGCCCGAGGCTGCTGGGGGCCAAGCCCTGGCCTCGGCCCCTTGCCCACGTTCCCTCTCGGGCCCTCTGCTGCTTCTGTTTCCACAAGAACTTTCCGACTCGCTGCCTAACCCGCTGCGCCCAAGACCGTCCCCCACACAGCACTCAGGGTCCCAGAACTAGGGTACAGCCGCTACCGGAGGCCCCCCAGGGCGGGTCTGCCCCAGCCACACTTGCCCCCAACGCACGCGTGCCTGGGCATCGCACACACACCATACACACACAACCAGTACTCCTACCCAACTCGTGCACACACAGCCACACACATCCACACACACATGCTCTTCATAATACTCAGAATAAGACCTCTAAACAACGCCCAGCCTGGCATGCTAAGCTCCCACCGTTAACTCCAACCCGCTCACCCAGCCTCCCCGCCAGGAGCCCCAGGCTCCACAGATGACACTTTTAGAGACTACTTGAAATGAGCTCGTGACGCGCAGGAGAAGCTTCCGTGAACTAGTTTGCAGCTGCTCTACAGACAACAAAAGCTGTCTAAGCGTACACACAGACTCAGACACGCACCAGAGACCACACGCCTATTACACACATTTCTATATATTATATACGCTTCCATGCGGCATAGCTGAGCACACAGTGCAGGGGAAATGGCTCGAAGGATGCCGCCTGCCCTCGTCACCTTCGGGCGGGGGCAAGGTGAGGGACTTGCCCTCAGCCTAGTGGCCATAGCCCTGAGCTGCTTGCTGTCCTCTGTGGGTGGAGGTGCCCGGAGGCGGGGCCACAGCTTTAGCCCCGCATCCTGAGCGGTCAGCAAGGGCGGTTGCAGAGCCGGCTCCCAGCTCCCACAGGCGCCTGTCCTGAAGCAGGACCGGGGCACCACTGTGCCGCGCGGGGGCAGCGACGGGGTGCCCAGTGGGGCGGGCGTGGCCTCCACAACCTGCGTCTGCAAAGGCGGCACCTTCGGGGCTTCCCTGTGGCTCAGACTGTGAAGCGTCGGCCTGCAACGCGAGATATCCTGGTTCAGCCCCTGGGTCTGGAAGATCTCATGGAGAAGGAAATGGCAACCCACTCCAGTATTCTTGCCTGGAAAATCCCAAGGACGGAGGAACCTGGTAGGCTGCCATCCATGGGATCGCAAAGAGTCTGGTACAGCTGAGCAACTTCACTCATCTTTACCGGTAACTTGCAGGTGGGTTCTGGTAACTTGCAGGTGTGTTTCCAGAACCCTTCGGGCGGGACGCTTTTGTGGGTGTGCGTGCCTTCCTTAAGCCTGTGGACTCCTTCCCTGGAGGAGACGGCCAGGATGCTAAAGGGGTCTCAGGTCTTCGGCTTGATGGCCTCCAAACACCTTCCCCAACTAAGCCGGTCACAGAGTCCGATTCATCCCCTCGGGCTGCCCGTTTTCAGCCCAGCCACACCGTAGACTCACCTGGGGAAGCAGGTCCAGACAGTAGAAGCTTCCGCCTCAGAGTCTGGCTGAGGGGCTGGTCCTGGGTGTCCCATTCTGAGAAGCTGACCCGATCACTCTGATGGGCGGTCAGGACTGAGAATCCAGCTGAGGCAGCAGACTCTTCCCTGTTTCCAGGAGCTTCTCTGAATGCAAGAGGCTCAGGTCATGGAGGTGCGATGGCATCTGTTTTCCTTTTGGGGGGAAGATTTTATTTATTTTTTGATGTGGGCCACTTTTAAAAAGTCTTTGTTGGATTTGTTTCTGTGTCGCTTCAGCTTCAGGCACGTGGGATCTTAATTCCCCAGCCAGGGGTGGAAGCCTCACCCTGTGCACTGGAAGAGCAGAGTCTTGACCACTGGGCCACCAGGGAGGTCCCCTTTACTTTCATTTTAAAATTATAGATGAACGAAATAGCACCCAGGGATCCCCCTTTACTAGCTGACGGCTTGAGCTCAGGAGGCAGGCCGGTGGGCGGAGGAGGGGTGAGAGTTTGTTACCCAGTTTGCTGAGAACAGCTGGCCACGTGGGCCCCTCCTGACGGTCTCTCCGGTTTGTGCAAGTCTTCATCTTGGTTTTACGTTGTTTAAGTCACACTGGGTCATTGGTTAAACCAACAAAACATTTGGGATACTGACATTTAAATCCAAGTTTATGATGAAAAATAGCATCATCATTCCTCATATCAGCTTCAAAAATGTTACTTTCAATGAATTGGAATTTTTTTTTAGCTGATTCATGTTGATATACGGTAGAAAGTATCGATACTGTAGAGCAAGTATCCTTCAATTAAAAATAAAATAAAAATTTAAAAATAAATTGGAATTCTTACAGGAAGTTCATTCCAGTATCTCCAAATCATTGTCCAAGAGAGAAAAAACAGTAACTATTATATCCAATTACTTCTCCACTTAGTGAAATTAAAATTTAACAAGTGAAACACTTTCCCCATTGTCTCATCATTTTGAAACAAATCATGAAAATTCTTTAAAATTAGTCCGTGGCCCATTTTTGATGCCCTTATCATGGTTAAATTTCCAACTGCATTGTAATCTTTGCTGTTTGCCCAAACCAAACACAATGCAAACATCATTGTTAAAGTGGATTGCTAAAAAATTGTGGGTTTTGGTATAAAATTATAGTGTTTACATAGCACAAGCCACCCATACAGTGAGAAAAAGTAAAACTGTATCTTACAAATATAATCATCAATAATAATACTTTAGAAATACTTCATGACATCCTTGCTATCATACTGATCTGAAATAAGATACTAAAATTAAAATAATAACTTTTGGCTAACACCATATAAAAATTTTTTTCTTGATTTTGAAGGAGTTTTCAGATTATACACTACATGAAGTGCTTGTGGGTCTAAAACTTTGGGGGAAGTGGCATCTCATCTTTTTCCCAACTTGATTACCTGAATTACACAAAGGCCCGCCCCCAGGGCCACGAATCAGAGTCTCCAAGAGACACGGAGGCACCTCTGTTTTTGGGGAGAGCATTTCTAGTTTTAATAAACACCCTTAGATGATTCCGGTGATGAGCCTGGTGTAGAAAGCACCCTTCTTGTCAAAAAAAAAAATAAGGCCATAGAATCAAGAGACAGCTGGCAAAGCACACGGCTGGCAAAAGGAGATTGACAGGAGCGTGGCCGTGCCGGGGGAGGTCTCAGAAAGCTGGCATGAGGGCAGAAGACACTGAAGGGAGAGACCCAGGGCCCTGACGATCGAGGGGCTTGTCTCTGATCCGTCTCTTCCCGTGGGACTCTGCCTCTGACGCCTCATCAGCCTCCGAGGATGGTGCTAAGGGTTCAGAGGAATCATCTGGGCAAAGCGTTGGGCCCAAAGCAGCTGACCCTGAGAACCCAAAGAAATGCACGTGACTCGGAAGAGTGGCTCTGCCTCTGCTTCAACCTGCCTCGGTGAAATGTTCATTCTCGTTTTCGTAGCTGTAATTTGTCTGCTGCCCTCTGCCCTGGACGGTTTCTTCACGGGTCCCGGCAATCTGGGGTCTCCTGCCGCTTTCCTGGGCTGGCACTTGGCTCACTGAGCTGTCTCCAAGGCTGGGGGATCAAGAGAGAGCAGCTCGGTGGAGGGGGCTAAACGGTGCTGTCTTTAGAACACTGAGTCTGCAAGGTTCTCTGGGCAATGACGAATGTTCTAGAGAAAGAGACTTTACTTGCCAGCCTCCACTGAGCCAGTGAGGAAGCCAGGCTGGCTTGGGGGGTGGGGGCGGCACGTCACTCCTCCTGAGGTCTTTGATTTATTCTCCCCACAAAGCACGCTTTCACTGAACATCTTCCAGAGATGAAAATGTAATTGTTAGCTCGGCTTACAAATCGGAGGTGTTGCTCTGAAGCCTAGAAAAATAGCTCCGTGGAAGCACACAGGCTGGTGATGAGATTAGAGGCTCAACTTTCAGAAGCTGCGCAGAATAAAATGCATATTCAGGAAGCTCGAGATGGGGTCCCATGCGGACAGAAATATGGTATGCAAATGCAGTGTGTCTGTATTAGTCAGAGAAGTGATGAAAAATACAAAGAAAGCAATTTCAAGGCCTTTCTGCTCCTTAAAGAAAAGACATGGAAGGTTCAGAAGAGCCCTCGCCCCTCCCTGAGAGGCCATCTCCTCTCAGGGCCCTTGGCTGGTCCGGGAGGCACCTGAGGAAAACCCCTGCACCCCCAACATGCCCTCCCCACCTTGGCACTGAAAATGCAACCAAACCACACTCTAGGGTGAAAAGGAGGGGAAGGAATGAAACAATTATTTTCATCTTTATCTTTACGGTCCACGCATTTACTCTCCATCTATCGTGAGAGCTGACTTCCTATCTCTTCCTTCCTTTCAGACACAATGCTCTTAACTGCTGAAAATTATTAGTGCATTTCATTAAAATTCTAACAGCAAATGTTTACCATGTGGGGTTCATTTTTTTTTTTCATTGAAAGAATGAAATTGGGAGTTTGGGACATTCCTATTCATAAAGTAACATATCCATAAGGTCTCCCCTGGATGAGTTGTTCCTCTAGTCTAACAGGCTAACTAAATCCAGGACAGGACTTGTGTATGTGAATTTTATAAAGAGAACAGGAGGTGTCTGCTGTGACAAACTGAATGTGCTGTTTTAAATTTACTAGCGAGGTCTAAAACAGGGGCCCCTCAAGATGTAATCTGGTAAGTGAGCTCCTTACCAGGGAGAGGGCCCCTGACAATGGGGGAAGAAACTGGTGCAGAAGTGAATGGTCCGACGTGTGAGCAGGGAGCAAACACCCCAGGCCTTATCTCCAGGGTGCATTCTATAGAAGGCGTGGGCAGCACGGCCACTTACTAAAAGCGAAACTGGGTTCTGAAGAGCTCACAGCGTTTACAGTCAGAGAGGTGGCAGCTACGGCTTCCAGCCTACTACAGACCTCTTCTTTGAAACTAAACCGTGCTGGAGTTAAAAATTGACAGATAGGGCTTCCCTGGTGGCTCAGCGATGAAGAATCCGCCTCCCGGTGCAGAAGACACAGGTTCGATCCCTGGTTGCAGAAGACCCCGTATGCCCTGGAGCAGCTAAGCCCGAGCTCCCCAACTGCTGATCTTGAGCTGTAGAGCCTGGGAGCTGTATTGGCTGAAGCCTGCTCGCCCTGGAGCCCGCGCTTGGCACCAAGAGAAGCCACCGCAGCGAGGAGCGGGGCACCACAGCGAGAGCGGCCCCTGCCCCCCAGAACTAGGGAGAGCCAGCGTGTGGCAGCGAAGACCTAGCAAGGCCAAGATAAATAAATAAAACTACTGTTTTTTTAAATTAATAGATGGAGTTGTCAGAGGTACCTGATCAGCTTCTAGAATGCCATCTCCCCTGTATCCCAGTCAGGAACTCCTATTCAAAAAACAAAAAGGAAGATTTACACACAGAGAGAACAGCCGTGGGTGGGGGTGGGGGAGGAGGGAAGGACTGGGGGTCTGGATGAGCAGGTATAAACTATCACACACGGGAGGGACAGACAGCGAGACCCTACTGTGTGCACTGGGAACTGCAGTCAATATCCTGCGACAAAAGCATAAGAAAAAATGAAAGAGAATATATACACATGGACAACTGAGCCCTTTGCTGTACAGCAGAAATCAAACGAAACATTGGAAGTCAGTCATATTTCAATAAAAGTGAAAAATAAATAAAAGTGAGAAACCTGAAGGACAGCCCTGACCACGTGGTTACTCCGCAGGACCCAGAGCCTTTTCATCTTTGGTGAAGAACCAGCAACAGGAGTCGAGTCCTGCTCACCCCTGTCCTGCTCCTGCCAAGTTTCCCGTCCGGCCAGAAACACCTGTTGGAGGAGTTACGCAGTCAGTGATGACAGCCGTGGACGTGGGACAAGAGGGACCTTTCCAGGAGAGAGCGAGCGTGTCGGACGAATACTTTAAAAGTTAAACTGAAGGGGTGAAAGCATGGCACTAAGCGTAGCTGGCTCCTGGGGTGAACAGTAAGTTCTGACGCCGATTTAGAGTCAGTGAACTGAAAAACAAAGACAGCAAAACACAGGAGCAGAAAAACTCTCCTCTTGAGACCAGTGAAGTCACAGGGGCGCTTAGGAGTTTCATTTCCTTAGGAAGTCTGCTCCTGCGCACCAGGTTGTCACAGAAGCATTCTTTACAGTGTTTTCCGGCCATGTCATTGTTTCACTGAAGAACCCGGGGAACCACCAAGTACGGGATCCAGAGACGACAGAAAGGTCCCCTCCTGCCCACTCCCCCAGCGGCAAGAACTGTGGACCTGTTCTTGTTTAAGAGTTCCTGGAAGTGCTTTTTGTTTGAAAACACTGATTGTCCCTCCCAGCTGGGGGCCAATTCAGAGGGAAAGTTGAGCTGTTAAGAACAAATCTTGCAGGCAGAGGAGGTGGACAGTGCCTGCGATGGAACATCTAATGTGGGACGTTTGGAATATGTGTAAATATTTTTACCCACCTTGTTAAAATGCTTTTAATTCTAAATTTGTGTGTAACAGGTCAATCGCGTGAAAAAAGGTCTCAACAACACACTGAGACTGTTTTCCTGTGAGTCTGAGACTTAAACAGGGTATTTTGTTGTTGCTGTTCAGTTGCTAAGTTGTGTTTGACTCTTTGTGACCCCCTGGACTGCGGCACGTCAGGCTCCTCTGACCTCCACCATCTCCTGGAGTTTGTTCACATTCATGTTCATCGAGTCAGTGATGCTATCTCACCGTCTCATCCTGTCGTCCCCTTCTCCTCCTGCCTTCAGTCTTTCCCAGCATCAGGGCCTTTTCCAATGAGTCAACTCTTCGCATCAGGCGGCCAAAGTATTGGAGCTTCAGCTTCAGCATCAGTCCTTCCAGTGAATATTCAGGACTGATCTCCTTTAGGATGGACTGGTTGGATCTCCTTGCAGCCCAATGGGCTCTCAGAGTCTTCTCCAACACCACAGCTCAAAAGCATCAGTTCTTCAGTGCTCAGCTTTCTTTATGGTCCAGCTCTCACATCCATACATGACTACTGGGAAAACCGTAGTTTTGACTAGACGGACCTTTGTCAGCAAAATGATCTCTCTGCTTTTGAATATGCTGTCCGGGTTGGTCATAGCTTTCATTCCAAGAAGCGTTCTTTAATTTCATGGCTGTAGTCACGGTCTGCAGCGATTTGGGAGCCCAGGAAGATTAAGCCTGTCACCGCTTCCCGTTTCTCCCCTTTCAGGTATTCTCAGATTCATTTTCCACGGATGCTCATCCTTCCTGTTTCCTGGTGCCCCTTGAGGTGAACTGACCGCCGGAGCAATGGAAAGGTGAGGCACCCCAGATAAGCTTGGTTTCTGCCCGGTACCCTTAGCCGTCGATTTCATTCTTTTATTCATTGTTTTGGAAGCCACTTCAAACCCTTTTTGGAATGAAAGAATTATCATAAACAGTCAAACCGTCCCTCTGTGTTTGTATTCTAGGAAGAATTGCATTTCTTCTAACATAGGACTTAAAATTCTTGAGTTTAATTGGAAAACGGTTTCCTCAATTCCACTTTGTCTCAATTTGAAAGACATTGACTACATGTCAAAAGCCATTTCCCTGAAAGCAACCCGAACCAGCAAAATTAATCACCAAGAGCTATTATCGTTGGAGACTAGACAGTGCCTGGCTCCAGGAGGGCCCAGTTACAGGGGTGAGCGGCGTGGAGATCATGGAGACCTTCTGTTTGCCTGGAGCACGTCCACATAGCCTCCTGGGTAGACCAGTTCTCCCAGGGAGGTGGCCTTTAACAAATCCATCTTGTGAGGGGTTGTGTGGGCTCCGTCGTGGCAACTGCTTCAGATGGAGTCTGACGTTCAAATGCGGTTCCCCAGCAAACCAAGACAGCAGTCTCTCTGACTGTCGGAGCAGGATCTGCTGACAGTGAACTTGGAGGAGCTTTAGGAGTATAATCAGAATCAAAGGAGGTGCCGGTCTGCTGAACTTTAAATAGATTATTAACAAGAAGCAGAGCCCGACAAGCAGTCTGCAACGGCTTACCTTCTAAACTGCAGCTCAGCCCAGTTTTCTAGAATATGTATGTCTGGGAAGGCGGTGGAAAGACCTCAAGTGTGAACTCTCCCCACGTGCTCTCTCCTAGCTCGGAGGGTCTATATGCGCAACTTAAACAATTTTAAGTAAGGAAGAAGCACACATTCCTTGTATCCTGGCCTGTTGTCAATCCCTGGCCCGAGTTGGAAAGCAGTGGTTCCCCCATCTCTTTAAAAATGTATTTACTTATTTTTTTCAGTCTTATGACTTCTGCCCTGGGCCAGCTGAGGCCAGGTCATTTTGAATGTTTGAATTAAGGAGCCCTTGGGAAAAGAAACTTTCATTATTTTCCTCTCTGGGTGAGTGTCAGAACAATTCATCATAACAGC
The DNA here is from genome assembly GCA_006408675.1 of Madoqua kirkii. NCBI lineage: Eukaryota > Metazoa > Chordata > Mammalia > Artiodactyla > Bovidae > Madoqua > Madoqua kirkii. The sequence continues at coordinate 18,528 of SJYC01054795.1, read as the reverse complement.
TAATACAAATGTACTTATTTCTATAAAAGCCAGCTCCCTGAACCGAGACATGGGCATTTGTGCCTTTGCCCTGAGAAATTTCTGGTTTCAGTTCACTGAACGCTTTGTGTCCATGTAAGCCGTGTCGGTGGGGTGCTCGCAGGCCTGAGACGGTGAACGGAGAGCAGAAATTTGACAATTAGCTGGAATACTTGGGATGTGCCGACAGCCAAGTGAAGTCACCGGGGCTGCTGCTTGGAAGTTAATACCCAGGCCAACCGGAGCGAGAGAGAGAAGACTAAAATGAGAGGCTTTATGAGTATGGCCTTGCCTGCAGGGAGCACACCTGGGAATGAAACGGCAGATGTTCACGAACGTCAGAAAGGAAATCGGGACGTGGTCATCCGCTCCAGAAAGGAGGGTCGCCCATGAGTCCTCTGTAAGACAGACACCTTCAGACGCGATCTTGGTGTATGTTTCCCCACACTTGCTTAGACTCAGCCTCGAGAAGAACTAGACTCATCATGCCAAGAAGGCAAAGAGAAACAAACAACGGCTTCCCACCTTAGAAGGATGCTCTTGAGATTCCAAAGGAAGGACACAGAAGGGGCAAGTGAAAGAGTTTATCCTTTAGACACAGAGGAAAGGAAGAGGCTGCCACCTGGGGGGTGGGCAGTGCGCATGGGGCAGGGCTGCTGGGAGGTAGTGGGGAGGGAACGGGCATCGAGGGGGTGAACAGCAGCCACACACTGCCCGGCGGAGGCTGAGCCACACGGGTGGGCAGGTTGGGGAGCTGCCCTTTCTGTCCTCTCTGGACCAGGGCTCGCGGACCCCTGCCTGCCCTCTGCTGTGGACGGGGTGCCCACCTCTCCAAACACCCGCTGAGCCCCAAATTGCCTCGTATTTCCTTTCTTAAATAGTCCAAATCATGTAATTCCCTCCCCCCATCCCCTACCCCAAGAAACAAAGGAAGTCCCACTCAGCAAAGCTGCTGGGACACACCGAGCTCTCTACGTGGGTGAGGCTGACTGGCCAGATACATCTCCCAACTACAAATTCCTGCTCATTTTAATCAAATTTATAGAAACTTAGTCCACATATTAAAGAGATGTCGGCTCTGTAAAGTGAGGGGCAGTGGAATTCAGCCACAGTCTTCTTAACAAGGAATTCTCACTCCCCTTGTGCCAAGTGACTGATGGTGAGTGTGGATGGAGTCCGCACCAAGTGGAGGGTGTGCTGGGTGTGTAGATGTGAGCAGACATCAAAGGAAGTGAATGTCAGCCCAAACCTCCCCCCACTGCCCACCCTGATTTCTTGAACAAGCCCGGGGTACCTCCATCTCCTTTTCATTCACTCATGGGATGAAATGTTCCCTGGGTACCAACCCTGTGCTGTGGGATGCAGCTCATGCAGGTACATTCAGGACAGCATCTCTGCCCCAGGAGCATGAATAACTTTACAACCAACAAGCATTTTACTGTCAAATGACCATTATTTACTGTATGGGAGCATATAGAACTCCAGCAGCCCTTCCCACTGGCGTTATTCAGTGCTGTGACGAAGGCTAACAGTCTTCAACAGTCAGGTTTCCCACTCATTTTTTTCAGTGTCATGTTAAAAAAAAAAACGGTGACCTGAGCTTAGGCACACAGCTCAGCTGCAGCAGGGTGGTCTGCTACTGCTGCCGCTCCATCTCTAAGAGGGGTCCAGCTCTGTGCGACCCCAGGGACTGCAGCACGCCACGGTTCCCTGTCCTGCACCGACTCCCGGAGTTTGCTCAGATTCATGTCCACGGAGTCAGTGATGCCACCCGACGATTTCATCCGCGGCCGCCCTTTCTCCTCCCCCCACCTCCCATCTTTCCCAGCATCAGGGTCTTTTCCAATGAGTCAGCTCTTCGCATCAGGTGGCCAAAGTATTGGAGTTTCAGCTTCAGCAGTCTGTTACTCAGGCCATAGGTAACAAATTCTATCCTCTGAAAAGGGGCCTCCTGGAATGGTATTCAGGATGGCAAGAACCCACAGAGATGAGGCCGACAGGAATAGGGTCAGGATTCCTCAGGAGTGATGGGGATGAGAAGGAACTCATGGAGAAGAGGACAGATTTAGAGAGGATTCATGCCCGCGCGAGCCTCGGTCACCTGCAGCCCTGCCTTCCTGTAGAGTCAGGAACTGAGACACTGGACGCGCGGGCTGGCGGCAGCACGGCCAGCCTGGCGTCTGCAGTGACGGCGGAGAAGTGGCCGAGGGAGAATCTGCTGAGATGGACGCTTACGTGTCCTTTGAATTACTGCAGTAGCGCTCGCTTTCTGCATTGAGTTCGGAAAATATGAAAAGTGCACAAAGGCAAATAAACTCTGTCATCCTGTTCCTGAGAGATGATCTCTATGAATCCTTTCTAGACGGGTCGATGCCTGGGATTTGGATCTCCCGGAAGATCTGGGTTTGGTGATAAGAATAGAGAACCCTCCAAATGTCTCTTTTGGGGGCTGGGGATGGATCGTTTTGGTGGGAAGGACTGTGATGGCTCAGGCATCCGTTCCCCTGGCTCACCTTATTCATTCAGCGGGGACTCAGCATTTATCACGTGCCAGGCCCTGGGTCAGGCGTTGGGGAGACAGATATGCGGGAGACAGTTACAGTCCTCGTCTTCATGGAGATGAAATTCCAGCCAGGAAAATGTAATTAACACTTATCTACAGTCAGGAGACGAGGAGGACTCCCTGAGCGGGCATCCGGGTCTCCTGACACTGTCCAGAATCTCTTGGTCTGGACGAGGCTAGGATCAGCCTTGCTATCCAGAGCCACCTGCAGACTTCCTGGGACTTGTCAGAAATGCAGACCCTCTGGCTCCGCCCACCAAACCAGGATCTGCTCTTTCACAAGCTCCAGGGGAGTCACAGGCCATCAAGGCTTGAGAAGTGCTGGTTGAAGGATGCGGGCATCGGCAGTCCCGGGGCGGGGCGGGGTGCAGTTTGGAGTGGAAGCCTGCCAGGCCTGTGAGCCCAGTACCCACGGCCCCCACGGGGACTGATGGGAGCCGGGGAGGAAACTAGTGCGGCTGGACCTCAGCCAGAGGAAGCCGTGTGACCAGCCGGGAGGACTGGGTAGGGGGCAGTCCTGGGTTTGGGAGCACTTCAGCTCATTCCCGAGCCCCAGTTTCCTCATCTGCAGGGGCCGTTACCCTCCTCACCCCCGAGGGCCGTTCTGAGGTTCAGGCCAGTCAATGTGTCTGGAAGATTCACAGTGCCGAGGCCCCGCCAAGACTGTGCATTTGCAAAGAACAGAGAAGAGCTGGGTTTGCAGGAGGCGTCCTGAACCACATTCCCGTGTCCAGAACCACCGTGAGGCAGAACTCAGGGTCAGTCATGACCCAGCCGTAGGCAAGAATGAAACAGTGCCATCTGCAGCAAGATGACAGACCCAGAGGGCGTCACACTGAGTGAAGTAAGTCAGACAGAGTGGCGCATCACACGATGCGGCTTACGTGGGGAATCTAAACAAATGGACAAGTGGACTCACTTATGAAACTGAAGCAGAGTCAGAGAGAGAGAAAACAGAATTCCCAGGGTATATGGGGGGAACTGATAAATTGGGAGATTGGGGTTGACATATACAGATGACTATATATAAAACAGATAACTATTAGTGACCTACTGTATAGCACAAGAAACTCCGCTCTGTAATGGCCTACATGGGAAAGGGTCTAAACAGAGTGGATATATGTATACTATAACTGAGCCACTTTATAGTATACCCAAAACTAACACAGCATTATAAATAAACTATACTCCAATGCCAATTTAACAAAAATAATGCTGCTGCTGCTGCTGCTAAGTTGCTTCAGTCATGTCCAACTCTGTTGGACCCCATAGATGGCAGCCCACCAGGTTCCGCCATTCCTGGGATTCTCCAGGCAAGAACACTGGAGTGGGTTGCCATTTCCTTCTCCAGTGCATGAAACTGAACAGTGAAAATGAAGTCGCTCAGTCGTGTCTGACTCTTAGCTATCCCATGGACTGCAGCCTTCCAGGCTCCCCCCGTCCATGGGATTTTCCAGGCAAGAGTACTGGAGTGGGGTGCCATTGCCTTCTCTGACAAAAATAATGATGTCCCCATAACTAGTTTACCCAGCTCATCGCAAGCACAGGCAGTGACGAAAACAGAGCTCTAGCTCCAATTTTGCATGTGGCGGAGGTGGGAGGGTGACAAAGGGTGGAACCAGCGGGGCTAGGGTCCTTCTGGGCCCAGGAGGGCCTCCCCGACCCCATCTTCCTTCCTGGCTGGAGACCCCAGTTCCCTACCGTGCTCTCTGATGCGGGCCGGGAGGGACACGGAGGGTGGCCTGGAGTGACCACCAGCCTCTGCTCTTTCTTTTCTTAACTGCCAGGGTTTGGGAAAGGATAGAGCTTAACAAAATAATCTAAACCCAAACAAAACCGCCACGGAAGAAAAATAAACGGAGAAATGATCATCCCCTCGAGGGTAAAGGCCTTGAATTTCATGCCGTCTTTTACTCCCGTTTTTCCCTCTTAAGAATCAGATTAAGTGTCTGGTTTCCCAAGCTCTTGCCTGCAACCAGGGCTCCTCAGACACACCTGTGCAATTCTAGCTGCCTCGGCAGCCCAGCAGGCGACCCAGAGAGCTGCTCTTCGTTCCTGCTTCACGCGTATTATGTAGCCCCAGGCGCCCAGCTGCCCAATCAGCCTGATTCACAACCTGAAACCACCCCACCTCCTCTGGGCCTGTTCCTGACGTTTATATAACATGGGTCCTCGGAGGTCTGACAGCACACTCTCTGCCCTTTACCACCCGGCTGGCCTCACAGACGCGGGCTTCTTACATTTTCCTGTTCAATTCTTGGGCTTCCTTGGTGGCTCAGCTGGTAAAGAATCTGCCTGCAATGCGAGAGACCTGGGTTCGATCCTTGGGTTGGGAAGACTCCCTGAGGAAGGGAACGGCTACCCACTCCAGTATTCTGGCCTGGAGAATTCCACGGATTGTATAGTTTGTGGGGCTGCAAAGCATCGGACACGACAGAAGGACTTTCCCTTGATACCTGGAAAGGCAAATCAGACCGAGGGCCCAGGTGAGCCGTGACACGGCACACCGGCCTTGGCGGCTGGGCTGGACCAGCACTTGACTCTGGGAAGTGGGAGGGAGCCCACGTGAGGTTTTCTTCTCAGGCTTTTTCTGTTACCTCACTAGGTCCTCATCCCACGTTTCGGAGTCAAGCGCTGGGTGCACTCCGGCCAAAACATTTGTCGTGACCGTTGATAGCACCATGCTGTAGCCATCAGCCATTTCCACCTACAGTCTTTCCACTGACATGGTTTCCGGGGCCTCCCCTGGTGGCTTAGCAGTAAAGAATCTGCCTCCCAGTGCAGGAGAGGCAGGTTCGATCCCTGAGTCGGGAAGATCCCCTGGAGGAGGCTATGGCAACCCACTCCAGTGTTCTTTCCTGGAGAATCCCATGGAGAAGAGCCTGGGGGTGGGGTGGGGACTACAGTCCATGGGGTCCAGAGTCAGACACAACTGAGACCAAAGAGCCGACACCAGGCCCTGCTCTTAGGCCCGGTGCCTGTTCTGTGGCTCCATCATAATATTCTCCGCACGCACCACCGCTGGATGTGGACGAGGTCTTCATTCCCCGCTCTCACGCGGCAAACGCTGCGCATTCCCCTTAGTGCCCGAGCAGGAACGGTTCTCTGGACTGACTCTAAAGAGGACCTGTTGGAGCACGGGCGCTGCGCTGTCTCCAGTTTTAAAACAGCTGCCAAACTGCCTCCCAAAGAGCCCTCTCCAAACGGCCGCCCCAGATCAGCGCTCAAGGAGGGTGCGTGTTTCTCCGTAACCTGGCAAAAACTCCCGGTCTTGTCAGACTTTCCCAAGGATAAGGTTCCAAATTAAACACGACTCTCATGTCTCTCTACAAACACGGCAGGCACAGGTGCCAAAAGTTTATTCACCTCATTAATTTTTGAGGACGTTTATAAGATGAAAACGCTGATTCAAAGACCATTTGTGGAAATGGATTTGTAGAGTCAGATTATATTAAAATAAGATTGCAAGGCTAGATATAAAAATGGTCAGTGCTTACAGGGCAGTACATTATAACCTTTGACGTTAACTCTGCTTTGGGACAAAAATTATTTGCATCTCTTCTGTGCACAAATCTATAGGTTGGTATGCTTTTCATTAATAGTAAATCGCAGCGTCAAACAACAGTACATTCATAGAAAAGGAAGTAATCCTTGGGCTTGAAAAATATCCTTTGATAGGACATTGAAAGGATCACTGTTTTTTTGGTCTCATTTTCAGATTTTGGATAATTTTTCTTAATACATTAAAAAAAATCTGTATCAAAACAATGGCTTAAAAAGTGGCAGCTCACTGAGCTTTACTCAGAATTTCTGCAGTGATCAGTAAGTTCTGGGCAGTTGCTATTTTTATTCTCTAGTTCCAGGTCTCTTGAAACAAACATGGCTGACAGGCAAATGCTTCCTTCTCGCCAGTGACCAGAGTGCCTGGCACAGCTGAAGGGCCATCTCACCAAGTTAGGTCTCCTAGGCAACAGGGAAACCAAGGCCTGGTTGCTCCCAGGAAAGATTTGGCTGGATGCATAAAAGCTCCTGGGCTTCCCTGGCGGCTCAGAGGGTAAAGAGTCCGCCCGCAGTGCAGGAGACCCAAGTTCAATGCCTGGGTCTGGAAGAACCCGTGGAGAAAGAAACGGCACCCCACGCCAGTACTCTTGGCTAGAGACTTCCTAAAGGCTCCTGCGCGCTGGTGGGAGAGATGCTGCCCGGCCCATCGGCAGAGCAGCAAGGGGCACAGAGACGGAGGCCTCAGCGGGGCTTTGTGGTGGGGGTGGGGGTGGGGGGGTACTCGGCCCAGCCCCCCACCTCCACCCCCTGGTCTGCAAGACCCCGTGGTCAGCCCCTCAGCCACCAGCACGGCCGGGCTGCTGCCACTTTGGGGGATCGCCAGCCTGTGGAAAACACCTTCTCTTCTCAGCTCACAAGGCAAACAGGAGGTAAAGATAAACTTGGATGAAAACTTGGACAAAAGCCACGATCGGATATGGGCCAGTCACTGGAGCCGGCTGAGCAAAACCTGGAGACGGTGATTGTGTGTGAGGGTGTGTTGGGGTGCGTTGGGGGTGTGGGGGACACACCCCTCGGACAAGTTGCGTCACGTGACTGGCAACCGGCCTTCGGTGCCCACCGTTTCTGCCGAGCTTCTTTAGACTTTCTAGAAGCGCAAAGCGCTGAAGGGCCTGGCCTTGGGTCTGTCCATCCCGCCTCGGGCGACGTGAGGTCGCCCAAGACACTGCAATTGAGTTCCAACGCCTGAACTAACTTCCGAGTCTTCACCTCTGGATTGAAGGTACCTCCCAGTGAGGACCATCCTGCGGAGCGAGCGGCTGCGACCCCCAGTTCTCCCCTGGCAGCTGCCCGGGGGCCACTCCCGAAACCCCTGGGCTCAGCACGCGCCCCGCGCAGGCGGGGACACCCTTCCCCGGGGCCTTCTCCCACCGCGGCCCGGCCCGCTTCTGAGCAGCGGGTTCCCTCTCCTTCCGGGGGTGGGGGCCCTGGGGGCCCGCCTCGTTTGTCCCCTGCCGCGTCCAGGCAGTGGCGCGACTGGAATGCGCGGGGGACGCGGGGCGGGCGGCTCCGGCCCGGGGAGGACGTGCGGGCGGCGGGAACCCGCCAGACAGTCCCGGCGCCGGGTGCCCGGGGCGGTGCGCCCCGCCGCGCATAAGTTCAGCTTCCACTCCCGCAGGTCGGGTGGGGCGCGTAGCCCCCCGACCCAGAGTTTCCCGAGATCGAGAAACAAGACGAGAACAGTCGCCACCCGGGGCCGCTCGGGCTCTTCCGGGCCGGGCCGGCGGCTCGCGCCCGGGGAGGGGGTTGGCGGGCGGGCGGGGCGCGGAGGCGGGGCCGGCGCTCGGGTTTCTGCTCCGCCCCGCGGCCTGGGGACCCGCGGCCCCAGCGGCGCGGGCTCTGGAGGCGGCGCGGGGCGCGGGGCCAGGCCACCCCTCCGCCCGGAGGCGGGGACGGCGGAGGCGCCCTCGGCCTCGACGTCGGGACGCGCCGCCCGCGATGGGAAGCGCCTTATAAGCCCGCGGCCGCGGCACCCCCGAGAGCGCGCGGCCCCCGGCCCCGGCGGGCCCCTACCGAGCCGGTCTCCGGACAGGTTAAGGGAGGACCTCGACCCGTCCCCGGCCTCGGGCGAACCCGGACTCCGGAGAAACCCCGGATCGCTCCAACTCTGGACAGACCTCGGACGGACCCCGGCCTGGGATAGATCCCGGCTGCAGACGGCTCCCGGCCCCGGACGGACCCCGCGCGGACCCCGGACAGACCCCGGATCGCTCCGACTCTGAACAGACGTCGGACGGACCCCAGCCCCGATAGACTCTGGCCGCGGGTGGACCCCGGACAGACCTTGGCCCGAAATAGATCCCGCTGCAGACAGCTCCCGGCGCCGGACGGACCCCGCGCGGACCCCGGCCGCGGGTGGACCCCGGCCCGGGCGGGCGTGCCCCTGCCGGCCGGGGATGCGCGGCCCGCGGCATGGCCTCGGCGGTGTTTGAGGGCACGTCGCTCGTGAACATGTTCGTGCGCGGCTGCTGGGTGAACGGCATCCGCCGGCTGGTCGTCAGCCGGCGCGGCGACGAGGAGGAGTTCTTCGAGATCCGGACCGAGTGGTCGGACCGCAGCGTGCTCTACCTGCACCGCAGCCTGGCCGACCTGGGCCGCCTGTGGCGGCGCCTCCGCGACGCCTTCCCGGAGGACCGGCCGGAGCTGGCGCGCGCGCCGCTGCGCCAAGGTGGGCGCGGGCCCGGCCTGGGGGACTGGGCGGTGAGGGTGTCCAGGGGCTTGGGGACCGAGGGCCTCGAGGGCCGGGAGGCAGGAGTGGGCTCGTGTGAAGTGCGAGGGCGGGCTTGCAGGGGCGCTTGTTAAGCCGGGATGGCCACCCTATGGCCCCTGGCACGGGTCAGGGATTCTCAGACCCCCGCCCGCCCCCGAACAGTGACGAGCACTGGCGGGCGGGCCGAGGCAGGCGGGAGGCGAGCCACCGGCCAGCCCCTGCGACCGCGGCCGGAGGGGCTGCGGGAGCTTTGGGGAAGAGTTAAGGAAAGCGTCCCGCGGGGGCAGCCCTGTCCTACCCCGCGGGGCCGCTCCCCCTGTCTGGCGGCCGGGTGGCCGACACCCGAAGTGCGGGGTGCCACGCGGCCTCTCTCTCCCCGGGAGGGGCCCCTGGGGTGGGTCCGCCTTGGGTCTGATGAACCGGCCGCCTCCTCCAGGCCTTGTGACTTTTCCTGGCTCCCGGGGACTGGGTGGCTTCCCGTTTCCTCTCCGCGGCCTCCAGGGCCAGCCCCAAGGCTGAAGTTGAGGCTGGAAGGCTGGGCCCCCTCACCACCCCACAAGCGGGACCAGCTGCCCCGCTGAGAAGGCGGGCACCGTCCTGTAAACGCAGCCCAGGGGCACCTTCGGGGGCGCCTCCCTGAGGTCTTGGGATAGTCTCCTCCCCCACTGGTGACAGTCCTGCCCCGAGTGTGAATTATCTGGGTGATTAGCTCATTCTCATGACACATCTTCCGGCAGACGCGTCGCTGGGCGAGTCTCCCAACGCTGGCAAGTTTGGCGGCCCTGCCCCTGGGGTCTCAGGCTGGTGGCTGCTCTGGAGGGAGCTCAGTGCCACCCTAAGCATGGCAGCAGTTTACCTTGACTGCTGTTTGGGGGTGTGTGTGTATTATTGTAGTTTCAGTGTATCAAGTGGATGCCCGAATCAGGAACGCTTAGATGAAGGACCAGCGCTTTATTCAATGCCTTTCATCTTCTCTGGAACGGGGAGGGCCGTAAGCAAACAGGTGCCCCCGAGAGCTAGCCCCCCGAGAGTCTGCCTTCCCCTCCTCCCCTCATCCCCTCCAGGGCCTCCAGGTCTCAGTGTCAGAGGACCTCTATCGGTGGTGCTCCGGGCTGGCTCCTCCCCTTAATGCGGGACTCCACGCTCACTTTCCCTGTGCGGGTGGGCGCATGCTCTGTCTGGCAGTAGTAAGCCCTCCAGGGATGTGGCTTCTGACGTCACCCTCAGTGGCTTCTGACAAGGTCACAGGCGGGGAAGAGGGCTCAGCTTCAGAGCAGAAGGCAAGTGAGTGTGAGGTGTGTGACCTGCATACACACATACACGCCCACACTGTGCAGATCGTGGGTGACTGTGAGGCACATGACCCGCTGTGCATACCCACACCCCCATGCATACATGCACCCCTGTCGTGCACACATATACACACCCATCACGCACATACACACACCTACCTTGCACACATATGTCCCCATCACGCACACCCACACCCTCCATGCACATGCATGCCCCCATTGTGCACACACACCCCATTGTGCACACACACCTTCCTTGCACATGCACACTCCCATTATGCACACACACCTGCCTTGCACATACACTCCCATCATGTACACACACACCTGCCCCTATAGTGCACACCCACACTTGCCCTGTGCATGCACACTCCCATTATGCACACACACACCCGCTGTGTGCACGCACGCTCCCAGCTCTGTCTCTGGTGCAGGCTGCACTGGGTCAGCCCTGAGCTCCTGAAGTGTCAGCACAGAGAGCGCCTCTGCAGAGCGGGCACCCCCAGGGGGACAGGAAGAAGGTGCTCACCAGGGAGAAACCAAGACGCAGAAGGGATCTCATAGCTGCGTTTAAGCGTCTGAAGGGTCAAGTCAGAAAGATGGGGGTGTCACCTGCGATGGGGTGCGGGGCAGTCATATGAGGGCCTGGGCTGGGTGTGCACGCCCTCTAACGGCCCGTGATGGACTGTGGGAGCCATCTTCCCGGCTAGAGTCCAGACAGTGGAGACAAGGGGGGGACCTCCACCTGATTGGGGGGCCTCCTGCGAGGCCAGCTCAGTGCCTCTGAGGCCGAGGAAGAGCCACATCAGCCGTCTGTCTGCGCCTCGGTTCTCTGCTTGGAGGCACGCCACTGCCCCTGCCACACCCACGGGAAGGCTTTTTCCTTCCTTCAATCCTCGTAGGTCCAGGGAGGTTGTTTGCTTAGTAAAATATGTCACCATAAGGTCAAAGAAGAGTTCACTTTATTTCCAGGCAACTTTATTGTTTGCATAAAAACATAGACTGGATGTCCGAACCGCACACGCACAAGGCATCCAGAGTGTGTGTTGTGTTGAGATGGCGAGTTTTCTCAGCATACGTCCCCATCAGAGGCCCTCAGTTTAAAATTGTGTATTTCTGGGCTGGGTTTGATCGGCCCTCTTGTCTTTTTCAAAAGTTCTGTGAGCAAGTCTGGCTTTCAGAACTCATCCTGGCTGCTGGTGGCTGTTGTCAGCGGAGGACTGGGCACCTCCAGGGCATGGGGCAGCCCTGGCCCCGACCCGCCTCCGAGATCGCGCGTGCACTCGGGATGCGGAGCCCCTGCCGTGGTCCCTGGGGAGCTGCGGTGGGAGCGTGTTCTGTGCCGCGAGTGTACTGTCCCTGCATTCTGCACACCCTGGTGCTGCCGTGGCTGTCTGTCCATGGAACATGTGTGTTTCCAGTGAGGCACTAAACCCCTGTGTGCGGTGGCGGCTCGGGGCTCAGCGGCCCGCCTCCCTGGCCTTCCGTCGGGCGAGGCAGCGCTCAGGGCTTGTCCTGCTTCCCCTGTCCTTTTCCTTGGCATCTTGACCTCACGCTCCTCCGCATCCGGATCTGATGCCCACGTCTTTTTGAGTCCTTGTCCCCCTGCCAGGGGAGGGAGGCGGCTGCTTCCTGTGCATATTATCTCTGGGTGACCGAGGCGTCACTCTCTGCTTTTTCCCACCCTCTGACACAGGTGGGCCAAGTCTCCAACTGAAATTTCCTCTGCGTAATATACTGATTCAGGGCTTCCTGACCAAATGTAGCAAGGTCACTTGCCTGTTACATTGCTCACGTCTGGAAAGGTTTCTGCTTTAAAAGACAATCATGCAGAATTTCCCAACGACTCCTTGGAGTTTTTGGACTATTTTGATCATTTTTTTTTTAATAGTACCCGTTTCAGGCCCTATACAGTCATCTCCGCAGCAAGAGATTCTGTTTCCAAAGCGGTCAGGTGTCTTTGGTTCCTGATTGTTGTAATAGCAACACTTTGGCTTTGCGTTCACTTCGCGAGTATCTCCCAGCCGCCTCCCCTGTGCCCGGCAGCTTCTAGGTGCTGAGACACAGCAGAAAACAAAACAGACAAACCCCTGCCCTCAAGATTCTGTGTCTTGGTCTGAAGAATCTGATAATGATCAAGATAAGTTAAAAATATGGTAGATGGTTGTATATGTTCAGAAGAAAGGAATTCAAGGAGGAAAGGAGAGGAGCTGTAACTTGTTGGGGCAAGTGAAGGGTTCACTTTCAGATGGGCCGGTGGGGGTTGGGGGCAGAAGGGGACGTGAGTGCCTGGGATGGGGCTGCCAGCACACGTGCAAAGGCCCTGAGGCGGGCGTGAGCCCCGGTATCTGAGTAATGAGAGGGCTGTTGTGGCTGGAGGGCAGGTGTGGGGGGCGGGGAGTGGGCAGATTGCGCTCAGTGCAAGGCCCTTGCTGGAGATGGAGGGCTGGGAGCACGGGGACTGGATGGATGGGCAGCCTGGCTGCTGTGCTGGGAAAGGCTGGAGGAGGACCAGGGGAGGCGCCAGGGATGATATGTGTGTGGGGTTTAGTCGCTCAGTCGTGTCCTGGTCTTTGCGACTCCGTGGACTGTAGCCCACCAGGCTCCTCTGTCCATGGGGATTCTCTAGGCAGGAATACTGGAATAAGTTGCCATTCCCTTCTCCAGGGCATCTTCCTGACCCAGGGATCGAGCCCTGGTCTCCTGCATTGCAGGCAGATTCTTTCTTTACCCCTTGAGCCACGAGGGAAGCCCAGGGAAGTTGTCAAACACAGCTGGTCTGGGAGAGGAGCCTGGGGTTTACTGAGAGGCCAGACGTGCCTCTCGGGAGCATCAGGGCAGGCAGAATGCTGACGGGAGGAGCTGACAGAGGGCCTGGCTTTGAACGCGGAGTTTTCAGCGTTTCTCCAAGTGAGGCCCCTCCTTGAGAGCCTGCGTGTGTGCTGGGGTGACGTCCGTACACCCTCGCCCCCGGGGACCTGGATCTACCGGCGTCCTCGCAGACCATCTGTCAGACGTGGGGTGGAGGGAAGGTGTCCAGCACCTACCAGCTGGGCCCGGACGCCCTGCCCACTGACAGGTCCAGGGACAGTGCTCACTCCCAGGCCCTGCTCTCAGGCGGACAGGGCAGGAGCTCTGGGCTCTCCCCACACGAGGGGGAGATCGCTGTCTGATTTGGGGGCCAGTTGCAGGACCCCGATTTCACTTTCTTGGTGAAAGTGGCTGAAAACAGCAGCGGCTGCAGGGCCCTGAGCCGTGGAGCAGCGGCGTGGAGGCCACCTTCTCCCACCCGAAGGACGCCGCGCTGGGGCTGGGCTTCTGCCCTGCCCACACCCGGCGTGGCCCCCAGCGTGACTTCCTGGCAGGGGGTCCCCCTCTTCCAATGAGGGGCCGCTTTCCCTTCTCTGGGGCATTTTGGGGGATCCCTCTGCTTCACAGACCTATTTCTGAACCTCTTCCATATATAGGGCTCCTGGCTTGAGCTGTGGGGCTCTGCCGTCCCCCCGGGTCCCGAGGCGGCCACACCCGGCTCCTGGGAGCCGCTGTCCCTCCCTCCCTAATGCTGGGTTTCCTTCTCGAACCCGCCCCGGCTGTCACTCCGAGCCCCTGTCCGGGGCCCCCCACCTCAGCCCCGTCGGTGGCATGTGGCCCGTGGTCCTCGCTGTGCCGCGGGCCCAGGTGAACCGGGCCAGCTCCCCGCTGGGGAAGGAGTGGTCAGAAGCTCACGGCCGTCGCTGGCTCTGGAGCTTCTCAGCCGCGATCACTCCCCACCAGATGTGCACAGGGGGGCCTGGCTCTGCCTCTCAGCACCGGGCCCTGCTGGTAGCGTCCGCTGCCCCGGGGCTGCCCCCGGGACGCGGCCTCTTCCCTGTGAAATAGCGTGGGCCTGCCGCGACCCCGCTGTGTGGTTTCATCCATGCCTTCCCATGAGGCCGAAGGTGCCTGTGGCTGGGGGCCTTCAAAGCCAGAGAAGGTGGGTGTGCGGTGACGGCGGAACCCTGAGACGCGGGCTGGGTGTGCCCGCTCCCTGGGCCTCCGCCTGGAGCCGCAGGAGGGGCTGCGGGAGCGAAGCCCCCCGTGGGGACCCCCAGCCCCGGTGCAGCCCAGCGGCCGTCAGCAGGGTGAGTCGGGGACCGTGAGCGAGGACTCGGCGTTGCCAGGGCTTGGTATCATCGTCCCACTAAAATCGTTCTCGTGGGCGCTTTTGTTCATATTTACTTCCCTGGGTGACGGGGGGCTTCCACCAGCCCTTCTGGTTGCCAGGCTGAAAAGAGGCTCCCGGGAAGTCCCCTGCCGCGCCCCGCTGGGGACGCCTCCCTGGGGTCACCTCGGTCTCGTGGGGATCGTCCGGGCCAGCCCGAGGGCAGGGTCTTGTTGCCGGTGCCCATCGCCTGACACAGCCCAGGGCTTCCTGTTTGAGGGCCTGGGGAGGGTGCTGTTTATTCCTTAAATTCCTCCGAGTTTTAAGGCAGATAGGGCCCCTTGAGTGGCTCCTTAGGCTGCTGGGTCTGAAGCTGAGTAAGGAATTCTGCTTGCAGGTGGGGGAGAAGGAGGCGGCCTGGGGAAGGAGGGCTTGGTGCAGGGGAGCATCTCACAGGCGTGGGAAGAAGCCAAGAAGTCTTCCCTAGCCGGCTCCCGAGCCTTGTGTGCAGCACGGGGAGTCCAGGGCAGAGACCGGAGCCCCACCACTGGAGCGAGAGGCCGCCGTCCACCTGGGGAGAGCGGGCTGCGGTCTGGACGCTGAGTGTAATGAGGAAGAATCACATGGGTTAGCTCTCGCGCTCACTGAGTGAGTCCTCGCTGCTTTTACCCTGACTGTCTATACAGACAACACATATTTAGGAAGTTATCATGGAGGATTTCCTGGAAAATTTAAAACGCTTTGTTTCCAAAATTTGTATTACACTCCCTGGTGGCTCAGTGGTAAAGAATCTGCCTGCCAATGCAAGAGACGCAGACGCGATCCCTGGGTTGGAAAAAACCACCTGGAGAAGGAAGTGGCAACCTACTTCAGTATTCTTGGCTGGAAAATCCCGTAGACAGAGGAGCCTGGCAGACTACAGTCCATGGGGTCGCAAAAGAGTCGGACACGACGTAGCGACTAAACGGCAACAACAGCTTAAAGCATGTACATCTCCTGTGCGTTCCTCACCTTGCCCGGCCCGTCTGCTTCTCTGGACAGTGAAGGGTGGACTTTTGAAATGCAGCCTCTTGCTTGATTCGGTCGGAGAGTTCATGTCACAGATTTCCCCAGGGCTCTGTCGTGGGTCTCCAGTTGAGAGACTTGCATTCTCTGGGTAACGGACTCGCCTTCCCAACTGACCCGAGAAGGATCTGCGTTCACACCCAGAGCTGAAGGGGCCGCAGGCGCTCAGCTGGATTCCGCCCCGAGCCCATCCCTGGAGGCCGGCACGGTCCCCGGAACCTCCGCCAGGGACGCGGGACCTGGGGCCAGGTGTCTGCGGCGAGGACGCTGGCCTGTGTCTGCTCAGAGCCTCGTCTTTGTGCTTGTATCAGGGTGTTCAGTGTGGGTTCCAAGAATGCGTCGGTGTTCGTGTTCGTAGAAAGACCTACCCTGGCACCTACAGAAGCTCGTGTCCTGGTCTCGCTTCTCAAGACTGCGCCAGTTGGGACAGAAAGGGCCCCCTGCTGCTCTAGCCTGAATTTTCAACCCCCAAAAGGATGCGAAATCAACAGAAATTGACATACAGTCGTGTTATCAGTCTTTGGGTTTCAAACTGTTAACTGTTTGGGTGATGCCTGGATAAATTTCTCACATCAGAAGCTGTGCAGAGCGACCTTTTGGGATTGAGGTTGTATTAGTGACTGTGCTTAGACAATTTTCCAGGAAGGTGAAGAGTTCCGAGCCGGTTTCCTGCGAGGACGACGTGGATGCGGCGGGTCCTCGCGGGCTGCGGTTGCCCTCTGCTGGCTGGCCCTGCAATGACAGCGGCCCATAATCAGGCCTTGGCGTTTCTCTGCCCAGCCTTGCAAACTCAAAACCACCTTACCCTCCTGCAGTGTTTAGAACTGCCATCTCAGACAGTAAAACTGGGTCAGACAAGATTGCCACAGTTTTTGCTCCATCAACAATATTTGGAATACAAAAGCTAACGTTCCTAGGTAATCCCAAATTATTGTACCGCAGCACATTAAAAAAAAAATAAAATTAAAAATCCTACTGTAAACAAGTGGCATTTGGAAGAGCGGTACCGGTCAGTAAAAGCCAAAGCTGTCGGTCACAGAGGAAGGACAGAGCAGGTGGAGTAGAATGCTCCCAGCTGCATGTGCTTGGTCTGGGGTCTCGAGGCGCCATCTGTCCTGGGCGATGCGGCCTCCAGGTGCCCGTTGTGTTCCCCTACCCCTCACCCCACCCCCACTTTACAAATAACCAAAGGACAGTGATTTCCAGGCCCGGGAGGGGAGGGAAATGTGGCCCCGGAGTCTGGAGAGGGCCTGGCCCTTGGAGGCCACGTGGCTGGTGTGACCCCTCCCCGCTCTGATGTGAGGTTGGGACGGGGCTCTGACGGGGGCGGGGGCAGCCTCTGCGAGGCACCCAGCGGAATCTATTGCTTGTGGATCTTTGGCCACAGCTCCCCCGCCCGGGGAAGAGGCCAGAGTCCTGGCCGTCCACGTGGACGGGCTCCCTCGGAGGAAGGAGGGCTTGCCCTGGGAACGCTGGCCCCAGTTGCCCTGCTGGTCTCCGGGCGTCTGTTTTGGGGAAATAGACGTGCCCCGGCGAAAAGCCAGAGCGTCACCCGGTCTCCTGCCCCTCTGTTCTTGCCGGAGGGATTCCGGCAGCTTCTTTCCCCGCTGAACCGTCTTCGCCCCTCTTGTCTTGAAGTGTTTCGTTTCCTGGGAGCGCCGTTCAGCTTCCCCGCTGGGCCTTCCCCGCTGGTGCTGGTGGCAAGAGCCCGTCCGCCGGCGCAGGAGGTGTGAGAGGCGCGGGGTCGGGCGGGGGGTCGGGAAGAGCCCCTGGACTGGAGGAGGGCATGGCAACCCGCCCAGTGTTCTTGCCTGGAGAATCCCATGGGCAGAGGAGTCTGGGGGGCTACAGTCCATGGGGTCACAGGGAGTCGGACGCGGCTGAGGCTGAGCACACGTGTGCACACGCATGCACACACACACACACGTCACTGCCGCAGCCCGACCACCCTGTGCGCTCCCCCCTGGCGGGGCTTCCGTGTCTCTAAGGCAGCTCACAGGAGGTGCCTCCGAGTGCCGTCTGTGGCTCTGGAGAAGAAACGAGAGCTCCCCGACCTCGCTTACTGACCGTCGCGATTACGCAGTTTCCTTCGGCTGTTTTCCTCCCTTTTCCCTGCTTGTTCTCACTTCTCTGATTAAACTTATCCATTGGCTAAAGTTTTTCCACAGACAGATTTCAGGCAGAGGGCATGGGGCGGCGCAAGAGCCACAGGGTCCTACTCAGAATGAGGGCGTGGGGTCACAGGGCCCGAGCTGAAGAGGCGGGCAGGGCAGGGTCCCCAGGGGCTGCGCCCCGAGCCGGAACGCTGATGTGTGACCGGAAGTCTGACGCGGCACTTGTTGCCTTTCTCTGCTTCCTTCTGGAAACAGGTCACCTGGAAGGTAAAGCTACAGGGAACCCAGTGAGTGTGAATGTCAGGCAAACAGTGGACGGTCTCTAGTGTGTCTGTCTGCGCTCCCGCGTTACTCCCTGTGTCTGAATGCACGTTGCCCTGGGCGCCCTGTGCACTGCGTTCTGATGCTGGAGCCCTAAAGGAAGGTCAGCGGAGAACACAGTGGGTTTATCGACTCGGTGGCACCCTTGGTGGTTATAAACCCAACAGCGGGCTTTACGTCCCAGAAAGTGGGTGTAAATGTGCTGTGTGCGTTGGCCAAACACAAGGCTAATCTTCCTGTATCGTCCTTCAGTTCAGTTCAGTTCAGTTCAGTCGCTCAGTCGTGTCTGACTCTGCAACCCCATGAATCGCAGCACGCCAGGCCTCCCTGTCCATCACCAGCTCCCAGAGTTCACTCAGATTCACGTCCATCGAGTCTGTGATGCCATCCAGCCATCTTATCCTCAGTTGTCCCCTTCTCCTCCTGTCCCCAATCCCTCCCAGCATCAGAGTCTTTTCCAATGAGTCATCTCTTCGCACGAGGTGGCCAAAATACTGGAGTTTCAGCTTTAGCATCATTCCTTCCAAAGAAATCCCAGGCTGATCTCCTTCAGAATGGACTGGTTGGATCTCCTTGCAGTCCAAGGGACTCTTAAGAGTCTTCTCCAACACCACAGTTCAAAAGCATCAATTCTTCGGTGCTCAGCTTTCTTCACAGTCCAACTCTCACATCCATACATGGCCACAGGAGAAACCATAGCCTTGACTAGATAGACCTTTGTCCTTAACAGAATATAAAAACAC